>OV049925.1:140716554-140965870 GCA_920104205.1 Eupeodes latifasciatus | reverse complement strand
GAAATAATGGAGTTCAAAAATTGCCCTCTAGGTCTCGACTTTCGACCCTCTGGGTAGCATATTAAGCGAGATATTTGCATTTTAAGTTTGAACATGGATTTTTGTCCATAACTTGTTGTAAAATTGGTCTTATTCAAAGATAGGCACAGCATTGGAAAGGGAATGATTCCTAGATCACAATCCTGAAATTTCAGCCATCTAGGTGGTCTAGATCGAGAAATAATGGAGTTCAAAAACTGCCCTCTAGGTCTCGACTTTTGACCCTCTGGGACGCATATTAAGCGAGATATTCGCATTTTAAGTTTGAACATGGATTTTTGCCCATAACTTGTTGTAAAATTGGTCTTATTCAAAGATAGGCACAGCAATGGAAAGGGAACGATTCCTAGATCACAATCCTGAAATTTCAGCCATCTAGGTGGTCTAGATCGAGAAATAATGGAGTTCAAAAATTGCCCTCTACGTCTCGACTTTCGACCCTCTGATTAGCATATTAAGCGAGATATTTGCATTTTAAGTTTGAACATGGATTGTTGTCCATAACTTGTTGTAAAATTGGTCTTGTTCAAAGATAGGCACAGCAATGGAAAGGGAATGATTCCTAGATCACAATCCTGAAATTTCAGCCATCTAGGTGGTCTAGATCGAGAAATAATGGAGTTCAAAAATTGCCCTCTACGTCTCGACTTTCGACCCTCTGGTTAGCATATTAAGCGAGATATTTGCATTTTAAGTTTGAACATGGATTGTTGTCCATAACTTGTTGTAAAATTGGTCTTATTCAAAGATAGGCACAGCAATGGAAAGGGAATGATTCCTAGATCACAATCCTGAAATTTCAGCCATCTAGGTGGTCTAGATCGAGAAAAAATGGAGTTCAAAAATTGCCCTCTAGGTCTCGACTTTTGACCCTCTGGGACGCATATTAAGCGAGATATTCGCATTTTAAGTTTGAACATGGATTTTTGCCCATAACTTGTTGTAAAATTGGTCTTATTCAAAGGTAGGCACAGCAATGGAAAGGGAATGATTCCTAGATCACAATCCTGAAATTTCAGCCATCTAGGTGGTCTAGATCGAGAAATAATGGAGTTCAAAAACTGCCCTCTAGGTCTCGACTTTTGACCCTCTGGGACGCATATTAAGCGATATTCATTGATCTAGGTGGTCTAGATCGAGAAATAATGGAGTTCAAAAATTGCCCTCTAGGTCTCGACTTTTGACCCTCTGGGACGCATATTAAGCGAGATCATTTTAAGTTTGAACATGGATTTTTGCCCATAACTTGTTGTAAAATTGGTCTTATTCAAAGATAGGCACAGCAATGGAAAGGGAACTGCTCCTAGATCACAATCCTGAAATTTCAGCCATCTAGGTGGTCTAGATCGAGAAATAATGGAGTTCAAAAATTGCCCTCTAGGTCTCGACTTTTGACCCTCTGGGACGCATATTAAGCGAGATATTCGTATTTTAAGTTTGAACATGGATTTTTGCCCATAACTTGTTGTAAAATTGGTCTTATTCAAAGATAGGCACAGCAATGGAAAGGGAATGATTCTTAGATCACAATCCTGAAATTTCAGCCATCTAGGTGGTCTAGATCGAGAAATAATGGAGTTCAAAAACTGCCCTCTAGGTCTCGACTTTTGACCCTCTGGGACGCATATTAAGCGAGATATTCACATTTTAAGTTTGAACATGGATTTTTGCCCATAACTTGTTGTAAAATTGGTCTTATTCAAAGATAGGCACAGCAATGGAAAGGGAACGATTCCTAGATCACAATCCTGAAATTTCAGCCATCTAGGTGGTCTAGATCGAGAAATAATGGAGTTCAAAAATTGTCCTCTAGGTCTCGACTTTTGACCCTCTGGGACGCATATTAAGCGAGATATTCGCATTTTAAGTTTGAACATGGATTTTTGCCCATAACTTGTTGTAAAATTGGTCTTATTCAAAGATAGGCACAGCAATGGAAAGGGAACGATTCCTAGATCACAATCCTGAAATTTCAGCCATCTAGGTGGTCTAGATCGAGAAATAATGGAGTTCAAAAATTGCCCTCTAGGTCTCGACTTTTGACCCTCTGGGACGCATATTAAGCGAGATATTCGCATTTTAAGTTTGAACATGGATTTTTGCCCATAACTTGTTGTAAAATTGGTCTTATTCAAAGATAGGCACAGCAATGGAAAGGGAACGATTCCTAGATCACAATCCTGAAATTTCAGCCATCTAGGTGGTCTAGATCGAGAAATAATGGAGTTCAAAAATTGTCCTCTAGGTCTCGACTTTTGACCCTCTGGGACGCATATTAAGCGAGATATTCGGATTTTAAGTTTGAACATGGATTTTTGCCCATAACTTGTTGTAAAATTGGTCTTATTCAAAGATAGGCACAGCAATGGAAAGGGAACGATTCCTAGATCACAATCCTGAAATTTCAGCCATCTAGGTGGTCTAGATCGAGAAATAATGGAGTTCAAAAATTGCCCTCTTGGTCTCGACTTTTGACCCTCCGGGACGCATATTAAGCGAGATATTCGCATTTTAAGTTTGAACATGGATTTTTGTCCATAACTTGTTGTAAAATTGGTCTTATTCAAAGGTAGGCACAGCAATGGAAAGGGAATGATTCCTAGATCACAATCCTGAAATTTCAGCCATCTAGGTGGTCTAGATCGAGAAATAATGGAGTTCAAAAATTGCCCTCTAGGTCTCGACTTTCAACCCTCTGGGACGCATATTAAGCGAGATATTCGCATTTTAAGTTTGAACATGGATTTTTGTCCATAACTTGTTGTAAAATTGGTCTTATTCAAAGATAGGCACAGCAATTCAAAGGGAATGATTCCTAGATCACAATCCTGAAATTTCAGCCATCTAGGTGGTCTAGATCGAGAAATAATGGAGTTCAAAAATTGCCCTCTAGGTCTCGACTTTCGACCCTCTGGGACGCATATTAAGCGAGATATTCGCATTTTGAGTTTGAACATGGATTTTGACCCATAACTTGTTGTAAAATTGGTCTTATTCAAAGATAGGCACAGCAATGGAAAGGGAACGATTCCTAGATCACAATCCTGAAATTTCAGCCATCTAGGTGGTCTAGATCGAGAAATAATGGAGTTCAAAAATTGCCCTCTAGGTCTCGACTTTTGACCCTCTGGGACGCATATTAAGCGAGATATTCGCATTTTAAGTTTGAACATGGATTTTTGTCCATAACTGGTTGTAAAATTGGTCTTATTCAAAGATAGACACAGCAATGGAAAGGGAACGATTCCTAGATCACAATCCTGAAATTTCAGCCATCTAGGTGGTCTAGATCGAGAAATAATGGAGTTCAAAAATTGCCCTCTAAGTCTCGACTTTTGACCCTCTGGGACGCATATTAAGCGAGATATTCGCATTTTAAGTTTGAACATGGATTTTTGTCGATAACTGGTTGTAAAATTGGTCTTATTCAAAGATAGGCACAGCAATGGAAAGGGAACGATTCCTAGTTCACAATCCTGAAATTTCAGCCATCTAGGTGGTCTAGATCGAGAAATAATGGAGTTCAAAAATTGCCCTCTAGGTCTCGACTTTTGACCCTCTGGGACGCATATTAAGCGAGATATTCGCATTTTAAGTTTGAACATGGATTTTTGTCCATAACTGGTTGTAAAATTGGTCTTATTCAAAGATAGGCACAGCAATGGAAAGGGAACGATTCCTAGATCACAATCCTGAAATTTCAGCCATGTAGGTGGTCTAGATCGAGAAATAATGGAGTTCAAAAATTGCCCTCTAGGTCTCGACTTTTGACCCTCTGGGACGCATATTAAGCGAGATATTCGCATTTTAAGTTTGAACATGGATTTTTGTCCATAACTTGTTGTAAAATTGGTCTTATTCAAAGAAAGGCACAGCAATGGAAAGGGAATGATTCCTAGATCACAATCCTGAAATTTCAGCCATCTAGGTGGTCTAGATCGAGAAATAATGGAGTTCGAAAATTGCCCTCTAGGTCTCGACTTTTGACCCTCTGGGACGCATATTAAGCGAGATATTCGCATTTTAAGTTTGAACATGGATTTTTGTCCATAACTTGTTGTAAAATTGGTCTTATTCAAAGATAGGCACAGCAATGGAAAGGGAATGATTCCTAGATCACAATCCTGAAATTTCAGCCATCTAGGTGGTCTAGATCGAGAAATAATGGAGTTCAAATATTGCCCTCTAGGTCTCGACTTTCGACCCTCTGGGACGCATATTAAGCTAGATATTCGCATTTTAAGTTTGAACATGGATTTTTGTCCATAACTTGTTGTAAAATTGGTCTTATTCAAAGATAGGCACAGCAATGGAAAGGGAATGAATCCTAGATCACAATCCTGAAATTTCAGCCATCTAGGTGGTCTAGATCGAGGAATAATGGAGTTCAAAAATTGCCCTCTAGGTATCGACTTTTGACCCTCTGGGACGCATATTAAGCGAGATATTCGCATTTTAAGTTTGAACATGGATTTTTGCCCATAACTTGTTGTAAAATTGGTCTTATTCAAAGATAGGCAAAGCAATGGAAAGGGAATGATTCCTAGATCACAATTCTGAAATTTCAGCCATCTAGGTGGTCTAGATCGAGAAATAATGGAGTTCAAAAATTGCCCTCTAGGTCTCGACTTTCGACCCTCTGGGACGCATATTAAGCGAGATATTCGCATTTTAAGTTTGAACATGGATTTTTGCCCATAACTTGTTGTAAAATTGGTCTTATCCAAAGATAGGCACAGCAATGGAAAGGGAACGATTCCTAGATCACAATCCTGAAATTTCAGCCATCTAGGTGGTCTAGATCGAGAAATAATGGAGTTCAAAAATTGCCCTCTAGGTCTCGACTTTTGACCCTCTGGGACGCATATTAAGCGAGATATTCGTATTTTAAGTTTGAACATGGATTTTTGCCCATAACTTGTTGTAAAATTGGTCTTATCCAAAGATAGGCACAGCAATGGAAAGGGAACGATTCCTAGATCACAATCCTGAAATTTCAGCCATCTAGGTGGTCTAGATCGAGAAATAATGGAGTTCAAAAATTGCCCTCTAGGTCTCGACTTTTGACCCTCTGGGACGCATATTAAGCGAGATATTCGCATTTTAAGTTTGAACATGGATTTTTGCCCATAACTTGTTGTAAAATTGGTCTTATCCAAAGATAGGCACAGCAATGGAAAGGGAATGAATCCTAGATCACAATCCTGAAATTTCAGCCATCTAGGTGGTCTAGATCGAGGAATAATGGAGTTCAAAAATTGCCCTCTAGGTATCGACTTTTGACCCTCTGGGACGCATATTAAGCGAGATATTCGCATTTTAAGTTTGAACATGGATTTTTGCCCATAACTTGTTGTAAAATTGGTCTTATTCAAAGATAGGCAAAGCAATGGAAAGGGAATGATTCCTAGATCACAATTCTGAAATTTCAGCCATCTAGGTGGTCTAGACCGAGAAATAATGGAGTTCAAAAATTGCCCTCTAGGTCTCGACTTTCGACCCTCTGGGACGCATATTAAGCGAGATATTCGCATTTTAAGTTTGAACATGGATTTTTGCCAATAACTTGTTGTAAAATTGGTCTTATCCAAAGATAGGCACAGCAATGGAAAGGGAACGATTCCTAGATCACAATCCTGAAATTTCAGCCATCTAGGTGGTCTAGATCGAGAAATAATGGAGTTCAAAAATTGCCCTCTAGGTCTCGACTTTTGACCCTCTGGGACGCATATTAAGCGAGATATTCGCATTTTAAGTTTGAACATGGATTTTTGCCCATAACTTGTTGTAAAATTGGTCTTATCCAAAGATAGGCACAGCAATGGAAAGGGAACGATTCCTAGATCACAATCCTGAAATTTCAGCCATCTAGGTGGTCTAGATCGAGAAATAATGGAGTTCAAAAATTGCCCTCTAGGTCTCGACTTTCGACCCTCTGGGACGCATATTAAGCGAGATATTCGCATTTTAAGTTTGAACATGGATTTTTGTCCATAACTTGTTGTAAAATTGGTCTTATTCAAAGATAGGCACAGCAATGGAAAGGGAATGATTCCTAGATCACAATCCTGAAATTTCAGCCATCTAGGTGGTCTAGATCGAGAAATAATGGAGTTCAAAAATCAGTTGAGTTGTCAGTGAACTTTCGTTGGGGAAGGTCCCCTCTGTGTTGTGCGTTGGTCGGTCGTCCGTTACCTGTGATCGTTTTCGTTTGAGTCTTGTCGTGTTAATTATTTTTGAATATATGTGCCAAAACTCATTCATACATACAACAAATAGCAATAACAATATCAATAACAAAAAACAAAATCAATAGCCTCACATATTTATTTACTAAGTGTACAAGTGAAAACAAAAAAATATAACAACAAAAAAACACTAAATCACGCCACCCTGGAGCAATCCAATAAAACAATAACAACAAAAAACAACCAACATAAATATGATAAGCCACAGCATCGCACAGTGAGTACCATCCTTCACTTTCCCCTTCTACTACAGTTGCACGGCTTAACATGTGCATCAAATTGCATTGGGTTTTATAGCTAATGCAATTGATGCACAGGCTACGTCGTCGCTTGACTACGGATTATGGATAGACAAAATTTTACTGTTTTGTATTAACAGGGGCGGATTCGATTTTTGTCACTACTAAGGCATAACACTAGTAGTGGCGTATATCGAATAGCATTCTGTGGTCCAACTCAGTGATATTTTTGTATTGTCTTTGTCTGTTTTGGTTTTTGTTATTTTTTTAAATTGCAATGGCTGTAAATTTCAGGGTAGATTGTTGTAATATTCGTGGGCTTAGAGCGAATTTTCTTTCGGCGTACTCCCATACTGTTTTAAACAGGCCAGCTGTATTGGCACTAAGTGAAACCCAAGTAGGTGAGGATTCCGATCCTGCTGAATTTCTTATTCATGGGTATAGCTTGGTGCCTTTATTCTTTTCCCACCATGGCCTCGCCATCTACATTAGGAGTGATGTTGCTTATCAGCTCTTACCACAATATGGTCTTTGCACCAATTCCTTTTTTAATTATATGTGGATTAAATTTTCCGTAAATAAGCAAATCACTCACTATTGTTTCCTTTATCGAAGCCCTAATCTAGACAGAGTATCAACTTCTCGTGAATTTGATGCTTTGTCTGATTCCATCCAAAGAATTGTTTCGTCCTATCCTCGCACTGAAATCGTTGTTACGGGCGATTTCAATGTACACAATTCTTCATGGCTTCAACATTCGGGCCAGACAACATCCGAAGGAGTGTGTGTTGAGATCTTCGCTGAGTTGAACCACCTAACTCAGCTGGTCAACGAGCCCACTCGAATATCGGACGTGGTAGGTCGAGCAGAAAACACCCTTGACTTGTTTCTTACCTCTGACCCTGATAAGTACACTATTAGTGTTCTATCTCCTCTAGGCTCATCTGACCATTGTGTTATATCTGCAAATTTCTCGTGTCAAAACTCCTCAGTTAAAGAAAGAGCTCCTAGGAGAACCGTTTGGCAATACGAGAAAGCCAACTGGGACGGTCTCAATAACTATTTTAGGATCTTTAACTGGTCACTATGCTTCCTCGATAGTGACGTTGACGCCAGCGCAGATATGATCACAAGTTTGATTCTCCTGGGAATGAGAACTTTTATCCCGAATAGGGTTAAAAGCATCAGACCTAAGGAAAACGCATGGTTCGATGCGAGCTGTAAAGAGGTTATTAGGGTCAAGAAGGTAAGTTTCCGTTGTTTTAAAGCCAATCCAACTGAGGAAAACCGGAATAAGTTCAAGCAAGCCAGGAAGGCCTGCAACGTCCATATTCGACGGACCAAATTTTTACATGACCAAAAATTAAGGCAAAAAATACTGCAATGTCCCAAAGGCAGTAAAAATTTTTGGTCCTTTGTAAAAAACATGAGGAATTCTTCCTCTTCCTCGGTTCCTACGCTCGTTGTCAATGACACTCCATTTGTTAGCTCTTTAGAGAAAGCTAATCTTTTCGTTAGGCAGTTCGCCGCCAATTCAACGCTGCCAGTAAGTGTTATGACTCCGCCTGTTATCGAGCGCGTTAGTGATTCTATGGGGCAAATCTTTTTTCGCACTCGTACTGTGGCGAGAGTCCTAAAAGATCTTAATACACATAAATCCGCTGGTCCGGATGGTATCCCCGCTATTGTTCTGAAGAGGTGTTCTTCAACGCTGGCAAAACCACTGCGTAAGCTTTTTCATCTGTCCTACTCCTCTGGTCTCGTTCCGAGCGGATGGAAAACTGCATTTGTCCAGCCTATTCCCAAAAAAGGCGAATCTTCCTCACCCTCTAATTATCGACCGATTGCACTTACGTCCCTTCTTTCCAAGGTCATGGAAACGCTGGTAAATTATCAGCTTAAGAAATATCTCGAAGACCGAAAGCTTCTTAATGACCGGCAGTACGGCTTTCGCAGCAATAGGTCCACTGGTGATTTCATGGTTCATCTCACCGAACAGTGGAGCAAATCTTTACATCGTTTTGGAGAAAGTAAGATTATTGCACTTGATATTTCAAAAGCATTTGATAGGGTTTGGCATCAGGCTCTCTTATCGAAAATGCGTGCTTTCGGTTTTCACGAATCCCTGCTTCATTGGATTAGTAATTACCTTTCGGATCGTTCAATACAAGTAGTATTGGATGGGTTCAAGTCTGAAAACCATAAAATAAATGCTGGTGTGCCCCAGGGCTCTGTTCTATCTCCAACACTCTTTCTCATTTTTATTAATGATCTCCTGTCTGCAACTTCTAATCCAATACATTGTTTCGCTGACGATAGTACTCTCAGCTTTTCATATTCGTTTTCAGAATCACATCCCTCCTCTTCGGATGTGGAACTGCAACGACAAAATATGATAAGTTCATTAAATTCCGACCTAAACAGCATTCTTGAATGGGGATTAAAAAACCGCGTGGAATTTAATGCTTCGAAAACGCAATGCTGTCTTGTATCGTTAAAGCGAGATATACCCCCATTGCCATTATCCATGGATGGCGCTTGCATCGAGGAGACTGAACATCTCGATATTCTCGGTATGTGTATCACCAACCACCTCTTGTGGAATGATCACATACGCGATGTCGCCAAAAATGCCGCAAGATGTTTGGGTTTTCTAAGGCGATGCAAGAAGTTTTTCTCTCCCTCTGATCTGGCTATTATCTACAAAACTTATATACGTCCAAAGCTTGAGTATAACTCCCATATCTGGGCTGGTGCACCTGCAACCTACTTAAGCCTCTTGGACAGCATTGAACGTAGAGCATTTAAATTAATCGGTGATAATACCATCATAGGATCATTTACGTCGCTTGAACATCGTCGTAAAGTTTCTTGTCTCACGCTTTTTTATCGTTATTTTAACGGTTTATGCTCAAGTGAAATAGCCAGTTGCATTCCTCCCCTTAAACAGTTCAACCGTAATACTCGCGCTTCTAGGAATGCTCATCAGTATACCCTCGAGCCCAACTTCGGTCGTACTGTCAAGTATAGAGATTCGTTCTTTAGCCGTACTACGCGAATGTGGAATGCTTTACCACACTCTGTTTTTCCCAGCCATTGCAATATTCAGGAATTCAAAACCAATGTGCACCGACACCTCCTTTCAACCTCTCTCTCCTTTTCCTAGTGCTCACACTGTGTCTTTACATAATAAGGGTAGTAATATCCCCTTAAGTGTGCGCTTATTATAAAAAAAAAAAAAAAAAAAAAAGTGGTCATAAGCCATAACCGCCTAGGTCAATTTTTCATACTTTTCAGGAGAGCAGTTTGAAGTTTTAGATCGTGTTTGACAAAAAATGTATGGGAATTTCAAAAAAAATTTAATGCAAAATTGAAGAAAATTAACTCTTTTTTTAGAAATTAAAGTCAAATTATTTTTATAAAAGACAACTAAGGAGTAATTTATGAAAAAAACACTTAAGCTGTTATGGCTTATTGAACTTGAAAAAAATAAAAATATTAGGTCGAGTTAGGCTTTTGTGGCATATTTAGGAGGAAAAAAGTAAAAAGCTTAAGATGAGTTAGGCTATTTTGGCATATTAAGGAAGAACAATTCAAATTTCTTATGTCGACTTAGGTCGATAATCTTTGTGTGAGAATGTGGTATATGATTTTCTATGTTGAGTTAAGTTCTTTTCCTTACCAATAAGGAACCATATTTTAAGTTACTTTTCCTAGATTTTTGCCTACGTGTCAAGAAATAGTTGTTCTTGCAACAAATTTTTAACAGTACTTAGTATGTACAATTTCAATAAACAAACAAATTAAATTTTGAGAAAAATATATGATTATTATATTTATATTTGAATTTTGTTTTTATTTTTATTAACATTTTTTCATTTTTGTGACCAAAATCGCTGTTCAAACATCATCTGCGTTGTCAGGCTCCGTTAAATCATGATAGGTATATGGCTCGTCCATATTTGTCTTAAGATTATCATAAAAGGAATGAAAATCAGGACTTATGAATTGTTTTAAGCTCATAAGATTCTTTTTTTTTTCTCTTGAGAAATACTTGGTAAGTCCATTACGTTGGAAATTTGGACATTTACAGAAGCTCCTCTCTTTCCTACTTTTAAAATTTTAAAAGACTCATTTTTATCCAAAGAATTTTTATATTCCACTTGATTGCTACGTTTTGTGTATCGCAGCCACCGAACTTCATGCCAATTAAATCTATTACCATCTTCATCAACTCGTTTAAAGGAAAATTTAGATTTAGAAAATTTTGAAAAATCATAAAAATCTCCGTTCCTCATCTTGGATCCAACTGTATTGATGAACTGATACCAATCTCTAGGTGTTTCAATTTGGACATTTGTTTTTTTTTTCATACGCTCAATTAGGGCATGGTCGCTGTCGCATTCCATGTGCGTTTGTCCTGGTTCCAGGAATTTGTGATCGACGTAATCAATTTTTTCCGAACTAGATAAAAATGCAATAAACATTGCAGCAACTAATGAATTCTTGTTCTGGCCAGAGCATGAATCGCTGTAGAATGTTATGCATTTAGTTTCTTCCGGTAAACTTTTCAGTAGCTTGAAGATGCAAGATGAAATTTCGTTTCCGCCACGAAGCGACGGGCCATAGCTTCATGCCACATGAAACATTTTGCGTAATTTGACTCTAAATCGTGCACCGTTAAATTAAAGGTCCATAGTTGTCTTTTATAAAAGCTTATAGAGTTTCTTAAAAATGGTCTTGGCAAGCATTGTTGGAGGTCAAAGGCGTAAGTTTTTATGCAATTAGAATTGATTGCCTCCATTTTATCATTCCGTTTTGCTTCATATGCCATTTCGGCCTTATTAAGATGCTCTTTTTTTTGTTCAATCAACATGCACTTTTCGTCTTCAGATTCAGCAACTTTGATCTTCGAAACATACGTATCACAAGTAGAACACGTGTCTACTTTCGGTGCTTTAAATTTAAGGACCATGGTTTTGAAAATTTGGGAGTATTTGGACAGACTTACCGGATTTGAGGACTCTGATTTGTAGAGGGGGTGCATAGATGAGAGTTACAATATATAATATAAAATTTAATTGAAGTCTCTAGCGTCATTGGTTCATGAGATATTTAGTTTTAACCAAAATGTTCACCTTTTTTTTAAACTGCTATGGTAATAAAACCACCCACGTAATTTTCTTGAGAGCCCTTTCTGCATCTTTCTACCTTATTATCTGTATAACAAAATTTATTTGAAGTCGATATCTCTTCTGGTTCTTGAGCTATAGACGACGAAAAAACGTCGCGAACGTACGGACATACGGACGTACGTACACACGCACGCACACACATCTTTCTAAAAATCTTTTATTTCGACTCTAGGGACCTTGAAACGTCGAGAAATGTCAAAATTTTCAATTTAGCAAAAAAAACTAACTAAAACTAATAAAATGGACAATTTTCAAGAAGAAATGGTAAGAAAATATCTGGAAATTGAGATTCTATAAAAAAAAGTTCATTTAACAATTGCTTTAAGGAGGGGGTTTGTTCGTAGACTACTACATTAACATGTGGTGTTGAAGCGAGCTTGAAGATCACCTCAATTCTTTATATACCTGAATCGAGTTGAAATGAGTTTGATTTGACTCGATTCCCGTCGGAGATCGGAGTCGAGTCAAAATTTGAGAAGTAAAACCTGTGTGGAGGAGTTGGTTTTACAGATAATTTATTTGCATGTTTGTGTACAAAAAATATAGTTTTGTTTTAATAAAATTACAAAAAAAATGGACTTGGAGTAGGTAGCATATTCTTATATGGTGCTGAACTAATCAGTTCTTCATTTTTTAACACGAATCAAACTATCTCACTTGCATTTCACACATCGAAACACCATTTGCATTTTAGAAAGTGCTATTCATACTTAATCATTTTTAAATCTTCTTGTGCGGTGGAAACACCAAAAAGATTTTTGTAATCTAAACTGAGATAAATCTTTGGTGGAAACATAGCAAAACATCAATATCTTTTCTAATGTTTTCTCTTGCAAAATAAGCCCAGTTAGTCCATTTTCACTAACAAAACTAAATAATATCAACAGTAATAGATTGATTTTTTTCCCCAATGGAAAACACACATAATTCCAAATGCACAACTACTCAACGAACGCAGCCATCGAGATACAAATGCAATATCAATCGTACCAACATTTGAGAACGAAATCACATAAGATCTATTCGAGACTCGTATAAATGTCAAAAACCCATCCATAGTAAGATTCTACTCTAACTTTTATCGGTGTTATTCATACTATGGATATTGTTTTTGTTATTCGTGTAAAATCCAACTATACTATAGATAGATTTTCAAACAAAACACGGGTAATGTTATTAAATCAAATAAATGTTACTAAAATGTAACTTACCCTTCAGATTCTTGATTTTCTCATTTTCCTTTCAAGAATAAATTAAATTATATAAATTACAACACAAATCTTAAATACAAAAATACGAAACACCTGTTTTTGAGTATAATTTTCATTTTACTTCCACAATCTTTTTAACCCAAACTAAAACCTCTAAAGTCTCTTCTCTTTTTCTCATAGAGGAAGTCTTTATTAATTGAGCTTAAAATTATCTCCTCAGTTATACAATATAAATTTAAATTAAATTTATAAATTTCTCAAAGGAATTTTATTCAAACAAAGAAATCTCAAAACAAATTCAATTCAATCTTTTGGAAAGAAATATGTAGGTGCATACGTATTATAAACGAGTAGCCTGATGGTGGTAGCCCGCATATATCTCTTTATAATTTCACACTAGATTGGTCTCGCAATCAATCTGATGGCACAATTGTCTCAATTGTAGACATACCTAGGTAAATGCTGTTATACCTGAGCTCTAGAGCTTGGTCTCTCTATACCTTTTTCTGTGTTTCTAGATAATTCTGAGCATAACAACATTGTTTTGTCCCATAATAGAATGTTCAAAAATGCTTCTCCACGCCTCACGTTTGTCTTCATTTAACACGAGAGAAACTTCAACTTCAAGTCTCTTGCTTCTTCCTTGATTCAAATTCAACTACAATCAAGGATATTATATCGTGATAACATTTCACTTTCCAGCTTCGACGAACTGAAGTTGCCATTGCCACTACGACGATGTCATTTCCGCATTTCCTTCCTCAGATCCTGCTGCTCATGTTTCTACTGATGCTGCCTCTCAATCTGAATTGTGATCAGAATAATGTTTAGCATCCTTCGACTTCGATCCTTCTCAGTGGATGTCCTTCCGATGTTTCATTCAATTGCTCAGACCGTAAGCTGCAAATCTTTGTTTGTTCCTAATTGTCGTCCTCCTATATATGTATGTGTACCTAACATAGCAACGACGACACCATCCACCACCAAAACACACAAAGTCTTCCCCAAACAAGGAAGCAGGGAAGACTGACCAAAAGCAGCAAAGGATGCCATTCCAAATGTAGCCGGATTCCAACTAAGATTGATTGAAATTCTATTCATCCTAGGAAGGTCCATATATAAATACATAGATGGGGGTATTCCTTCTTCTTCTTCGTTGTCGTCGTCGCGTCGTCTGCATAAGCTGACAGGACATCCCACCCACAGTCGTCGTCGCTGCCAAACGGTATACCATTTCAATTCTCTATCCTTCAACGTATGTACATATATATCCTTCGATTTGTGAAGGATTATTGTCGCATTATTAGGTTATGGGCTAATTTCTGGACTTGTGCCCAATCAGAGGCACACTCATCTGATGAGATTCCCTCATTTAGATTCGTACAAATCGGAGGTTTTGTGTTTATTTGTGTAATAGATGTGATTATTATCTGGACTGATGCCTCCTGCTGCGATACAGAGAGAAAGAGACAACAACAAATGTTGATTTGGTTTGGATATTATTTGTTATCTGTTTTTGGGGAGGGTGTAGACGTAGAGTCTGTAGTTAGTGCGAGGGGCAATAAAGGTATTTTGAAATTTGTCCTTTCTGAAGGATTTCTGATTATAAGGTGTCTCTCTGTCACACTTTGAGATTCAAGAAGGATTGTATGGATATTGAAGATCCTTAATTATTCCGCATAAATAAATTGAATGTCTAGAAGGATATTGTTTGTTTGTTGAATGTTTTTTATATTGTCTGTTTCTTTGTTTTTCTCTCTATATTTAAATTGAACACAATTCCTAACGAGTGAATTTAAGTCCTCCTATACAACAGAGTCTCTAAAACAATAGAGTTCAATAGATAAAGGTATTTTCTATATCTCAAGAAAATATTGGAAAGATAATTATTGATATGAAAGATAGAAACAAAACATACATACATACGTATAAAAGTACACATACTCGTATAAAGTAATTAATTTAAAAGGAAATATCTTAAAATCCAATACTCTTAGGTATATACGAGTAGTAAACAATTATTTGAACTTTAATGACCTATCTATTAAGAAATTACAACATTTGATATGAATCAAAGGTTAATAATTGAATGTTATCTTTGGAATAAATTTAATTTGAAGAGAAATATACTTGAATGAGATGTTTCTTTTATGAGGTTGTTTTTTGAAATTTAAAGTAATTTCAGAGAATTCTTGTTGAATTGGGTTAGAAATTAAATTTTAATATTAAAGAAGGTCATACAAGAAATCGTCAGCTTAGATTATCTTAATTATGAATAAATTTTGTTAAGAGTATGTACATCATTTTTAATTATTTTACAAAATTAGATTAATTCTTTTAAGGAACTTCGTATGCAAAATTCTGGTCGACATAAGTGCAGGGAGAATTTTTAAATGGATTGAATAATTTGGCAGGAAATGTCAATGACTGCTTTTATAGAACTTATTTCTGATAATAATCCTCTTAATTTGGATGTCGATCAATTGATTGTTAAGATATCATTTCAAAGGAACTGTAATTTGTATGTAAGCGTAAGTTATATTCGCCCAGGAAGTTCTTTAGACATGTATAAATTGCATTTAGAAAATTGTCATTCCTTTTTAAACAATTTAAGTATTTCTGACCATGTTATGATCTTAGGTGATTTCAATCTTGGAAATATAAGCTGGAAACTTGATCATGATGATAAGCACTTAGTGCCGTTTAAAGTTGTCACAGAAATTGAATCCGAAGTTATAGACTTTTACAGTCAATTTGATTTAGTTCAAGTAAATAGTTCAAAAAACAGTCTTAATCGTATTTTAGACTTAGTTTTTGTTGACAAGGAATATGAAGCTTATATCGAAGAGAATGAATTCCCTGTTGTTCAAAATTCAATTCATCACTTATGCCTTTCTATTGAATGTAAATTTTTAACATATATAAAAGAATCTTTTGATAGTACAGAGTTTTTTTTTCGATTATAAACGTGCAAATTTCGTTGAAATAAACAATTTTTTGTTATCAATTCCATGGAATATGATTTTGGTCAATTTAAGCTTAGATCAAGCGTTTGAATTATTTTGTAGTTATTTAAATGAATCTCGTGATTTATACATTCCCAAAAAATCAGCCCGGTCTAGCTCAAAACTACCATGGTTTAATAAAAGGCTTACAAACCTTAAAAACAGAAAAAATAAAGCGTATAAATTGCATAAGCTTGATAAAAATAATGTTATCCTCCGCCAAAACTATTTAAAATGCCATAGAGATTTTAACAGTCTAAATTAATTTCTTTATAACAATTATATTTTATCAGTGGAATCTAAAATTAAATCAGATAGTAAACAGTTTTGGAAATTTATAAATACTAAAAGAAAAACCACTGGTCTTCCAAACTGTATGGAATATTCTGGAAGCATTTCCAGTGATTTGAATGTTATATGTAATTTTTTTGCTGATTATTTCAAATCTGTCTACTCAATTCCAAATTCATGTGAACTTCCTTCTTTTTCACCGGTTGATGTGGTTGATATAGGACACATGATTTTTGATGAAGCAGATGTTTTTGATGCGTTATTAAATTTGGACACTAATAAAAGCGCGGGACCAGATGGAATGGTTCCTGTTGTGTTAAAAAACTGTGCTATTTCAATATCACTACCACTATGCTTGATTTTCAATAAATCCTTGATGACTGGAACTTTTTTGAATAATTGGAAGATATCATATATATCTCCCATACACAAATCTGGGTCCAAACAGAATTTAATGAACTATAGACCAATATGTAAACTTTCAGTGATTCCAAAATTGTTTGAAAAGTTAGTCTACAAAAAATTGAGTTACATAATTAAAAACATAATCTCTGAGTGGTTTTATTGCTGCTAGGTCTACAACTACAAATCTTGCAGTTTTTGTGACTCGGTAGTTAATGGATTTGAAAGTAGCTTGCAAACAGACATTATATTCACAGATTTTGCTAAAGCATTTGATAGGGTAAACCATGAAATCCTGATTTTTAAGCTATCGAAACTTGGCTTTCATTCTTGCTTTATCAAATGGATTTCTTCTTATTTGAAAAATCGTGTTCAGTATGTTAAAATTGGAACACATTTATCCAAACAAATTTCTGTTACTTCAGGGATTCCTCAAGGAAGCCATATTGGACCGTTGATTTTCATCCTTTTCATTAATGAGATTCCCTCCAATTTTAAATTTTCACAAAATCTGATGTAGCCGATGACGTCAAAGTATGCCGGTCTATTAAATCTTCAAATGACTGCCTTCTTCTTCAGGAAGATCTTCACAAGCTGGCAAAATGGTGTGATGATAACAAATTGTTTCTGAATGTTGGAAAATGTCAAAGTTTCACTTGTCATCGGAAAATTTCGCCCATCATTTTCAATTACACCATTAACAATATAGTCCTTGAGAGAGTAGTTGTTAAGAAAGATCTTGGAGTTATTTTGGATGAACGTTTTTCTTTTTCGAGTCACATTGATTATGTTGTTAATAAGGCAAACAAAATGGTTGGATTCATACGAAGAAACTCAAAGGATTTTTCTGATCCTTTTACATTGAAAATATTATACGTTTCGCTAGTTAGTTCAGTTCTTGATTATTGCTGCATTATTTGGAACCCTTATTATGAAACCCACTCTTTAAGACTGGAAGGTGTTCAAAGAAGATTTACTAGATTTTTATTTTTCAAATTGAACTGGTCTATTGAAGTTCCCTCTTATGCTACTAGATGTCTGCTTTTTAATATTCAAACACTTGATCTTAGAAGAAAGTACTTTTGTATAATGCTTATTAAAGACTTAATTAATAATCGTACTAATTGTCCTCAATTGTTGGAGCGCATAAATTTCTTTTTTCCTTGCCGAACTATACGTGTAAATTTTCATTTACGGGAAAACTTCTATAGAAGAAATTATAGTATGAACGAACCGTTTGCACGTTGTATAAGGGAAACAAATTCTGTGATAGGCCTTATAGATATTTTTGCAAATTGTTCAAGAAATGTATTTATGAAAGACCTGAAAATGACTTTATTATTTAATCGTTAAAAATGTTTCTCGTTATCGCATTGAATTATTTATTTATTTATTTAATTATTATTTATATTATTCTATTATTAACATATTACATATAAGTATACATATTAGTCTGTAAAAGTTGTACTCTGCTTGATGAAATAAAATAAATACAAAAAAATACAAAAATATATCCTAAAACTGAAATATTTATTTATTATTATGAGCGATTTTAATGTAGACAATTCTTCTTGACTTCTACACTGGACTCAGACCAGGGTTGCGAGTTTGTGAATTGAAAAATCATTAAGTCATAAGCAAGTTAGTGACTTATTAATTAAAACAAATTTAATTCAGAAGTCACCAACTGACTTATGAATTAAATAAATTCAATTCACAAATCACCAACTGACTTATGAATTAAGTAAATTCAATTCACAAATCACCAACTGACTTATGAATTAAATAAATTCAATTCAAAAATCACCAACTGACTTATGAATTAAATAAATTCAATTCACAAATCATCAACTGACTTATGAATTAAATAAATTCAATTCACAAATCACCAACTGACTTATGAATTAAATAAATTCAATTCACAAATCATTAACTGACTTATGAATTAAAAAGAATTAAATCGCAAGCTACCAACTGACTTATGAATTAAAAAGAATTAATTCACAAATCATATACCTACTGATTTATGAATTAAAAAAGGAGGTTTGTATGGAGCGTGCAATCAGTGCGTTCAATAATAAAAGTGGTATCAAATAAAAGGTGAGATTTAGCACGTTATGTTTGTCAAATATTACACATAGTTGGTGGCGTTTTTTTAGATATTTGGGTTTGAAGTTGATTAAAACAGAAAGAGGATTTTACTTCTTTTTTGTTTAAACTGATGTAGAACTTACCCTTTAACCATCGATATTTCAGAAATATCAGTGATGACATAAAAACATTTTCTTTGTATTATCTTAAAGAAATATTTAATGCCTTTAACTTGATTTATAATATATCGTAACCTCTTACAAAGAAATATTTACTTTTTGACAAAGTTACTGTGAAAAGTTACTTGACATGAAAATGGGTGCTATAAACTTCCTCGTTTAGCATTTTCTAAACATTTCTTTAGCTAAATATGCACTTTTAAATAAAATTAGTTAACCCAAGGCACTTATAAAATAAAATATGCATATAAGTCAGTTGGTGGCTTGCAATTTAATTCTTTTTAATTCATAAGTCAGTTGGTGAACTGTGAATTAAAGCCATGCGTTAAGCTAAAAGTGAATTAAGCTTTTGCAACGCTGACTCAGACAACCCAAAGGATAATTGTGATCTTTTTTAAGTTTAACCACCTTACTCAGCTGGTCAACGAGCCCACTCGAATATCGGACGTTAATGGTCGAGAAGAAAACACTTTTAACGAATTCTTTCCGTTTAATCCTTTTTTTTAAATTCATTTTTATTACTTCAATCTTAAACCTATCTTAAAGCTAGAGAAAAATTCATAAAACTAGCCTAATTAACCATAATTTACAACTAACTTACTGGTCCCATACGGCCACTCTAAGTTAAACAATAATACTTAATGCTAATGCGTTTCGGCCCTAAGATCTATTTAACTTCAATTCCATTTTATTTATTTTTGTATTCATTAGAAAATTTAGAAAAAACTAATATCAATATCCTTTTTATTTTTACTCAAAAACTACTTAAAATAAGGTCCTTAATATAAAACTACTTAAAACTAGAACAACCACAGCAGCAAATCTAACTGTCTTACATTTTTTGTTTTTCATATTTTGGTCTTTTTTGTTTTTTTTTTTTTCTTCTTCTTATTCCATGTTTTTTTTATTTATTTTTTTTTTATTTTTTTTTTTTTTGGATTTTTTGTTTTGTTTTTTTTTTTATTTTTTTTGTGCCACCATGCCTATTCTACTTAAAACTAAACCCTAAAACTTTATAAAACAAGTATGTAAGCCGGCCAAGGCTTAAAACCCCATCCCGACTACTCAATATCAAGTGCCGATTGAAGCCACCAAAACTGGCTCTCCTGCTTCACCCTATCAGTTCGGTCCCGTTCGGACACAGCCCTACTAAACCGAAGGAGCTCTGCTCCGTCTTGTGCCATGACGTCCCGATTGTACAGGAGTCGCCTATCCACGGTTCGTCGTCTGACGTGGTAGATTAACGGAACTGCCAATCTATCCTGTATCAGACCGCATCTATCTAAGAAGAGGAATGCTTCTGGTTGAATTAAGCCGCTCAAGCGTGCACTCTCAAAATACTCGTCGTTCGGATAGAACGCCCCGAAAATTAAATTGTTGGTTGAAGACATAGCTCTTGCAATGTGACCCCGAACAAGTTTTATCAAGAAATTGTCAATTCTGTTGATTTTGATTTCAGCCCTGTTGTATAGGACCTCGTTGGAATAGTAATGCACGTAAGAAGATTTGGCTGTTCGGTATACGCCGCCGGTACAGCGTCGTAAACACTGCCGCTCGAACACACGAAACTTCTCCATCTGGGAAGGGGCAACGTTGAACCACACATGGACAACCATAAATGATCATCGGTCGTATGAGGGCCGTTTAACCCTGATAAGTACACTATCAGTGACACATCTGCTAATTTCTCTTGCCAAAAAACCTCCAGTTAAGGAAAGAGTTTCTAGGAGAACTATTTGGATAGTGACGTTGAATCCAGTGCTGATACATAGGAAGTTATTGTACTGGTTCCGATTTCTCGAATTGAAAATTTTGACATTTCTCGACGTTTCAAGGACCCTAGAGTCGAAATAAAACATTTTTAGAAAGATGTCTGTGCGTGCGTGTGAACGTACGTTCATACGTTCGTACGTTCCTACGTTCGCGACGTTTTTTAAGTCGTTCATAGCTCAAGAACCAGTAGCGATATCGACTTCAAATAAATTTTGTTATACAGATAATAATGCAGAAAGATGGAGAAAGGACTCTCAAGAAAATTGCGTGGGTGGTTTTTTTTACCATAGCAGTTTAAAAAAAGGTGAACATTTTGGGTAACCCCAAATATCTCACGAATGACACTAGAGACTTGAATTAAATTTTATATTATATATTATGGCGTGATACCAAACTAGTAAATTTTTGGAAAAAAAATCCAATTAACGTTTTTTTTTATAAATCAAAAAAACTGAAAAAAAAATTATCAACACGAAAATTGTACGAATAAAATATGATTTCATCTCCAAAACAACTTTGTGCAACGAAGAATAACGTTTTTAAAATCTGGTAAAATTTTGAAAAAAATCGAATTGACAGTTTTTTTATAAAAAATTAAAAATCAAAAAAAAAATTAACAAAAGTTGGTAAAAATTAATTTTTGGCTCAATTATCTTTTCAAAAATTTGAGATTATGGCTTTAAACTACTTTTATCTTTAAAAAAAATATTGTTTTCAACATTCAATACAATTGTGAGAAAAATCGAATTGACAGTTTTTTTTTACAAAAAATAAAAACCTAAAAAAACAATACTAAAACTTGGTAAAAATTTACTTGCGACTCAAATAGCTTTTCAAAAATTAAAAATATTTGCTTCAAACTTATTTTATTTCAGAGAAAATATTGTTTTCGATATTTAGTAATTTTTTATAAAAATCCAACAGTTCATTTTTTCATAAAAAAAAAATAAAATCTACAAAAAATAGTACGCAAATTTCGTAAAAATTGATGTTCGGTTCTCGATATCTCTCAAATCAATTTTATTTATCCAATTTGTATTTGTTTATATAAGAAATAAAAAATGTTAAGAAATGCTACTAAAATTGGTAAACATTGGTTTTCGACTAAAAAACTATTTAACAAAACTAGATCTTGAAACTATACTATTTCTTTATATGAAAAATATTGTTGGAAGTTTTGAAATTTTTAAGAATAATTCAACTGACAACTTTTTTAACACAACACGAAAACCTACAAACTTTTAAGCAAGACACGGGATGGGAAGTTATCAGTGTGGGTCGCCTCTTTTTTTATTGGAAATGAGATGCTCCAGACAAAAAAGCAAAGCGCTAAGCCTGTCTAAGAAAATCTCAAAACTGGAATTCCTCATTTTAACAGAAATTTGGAGCACAATATTAGAAAGAATTCATAAAACCAGCAAGAGCCTTCAAAAGAAACAATAACGATTGACGTTGCTGCAAATTTGCTTTATTCACAATGTTCTTTCATAAATGATCTAAGGGAGAATTTTGATAAATATGAAGCGTGTGTCAAAATTCGGAATCCAGATATCATCTATATATTATAAAGACTTAATGCAACGAAAAATAGTACGAAGTTCGCGTGCCACATATTTTGATGTTCCTGCACCATCCGTCCAGGTAATTGGGAAAGAAAAGTTTAAGATATCAACTTTTTTTCCAATTATTGACACTATTACTTTGCAATTAAAAATACGATCCAATTGCTATCAAGAAATTAATGCATTGTTTGACTTTTTTGTCGATTGCAATATTTGACTTCAGTGGAGTTGCAAAATTCTTGCGAACAATTTTTAAAAAAACCATAGAGATGTTAATGCAGAAGAACTTAAGGTAGAATGCTTGCACCTCGTACAGTATTTAAAAGAATTCAATAAAGAATTGTAGGTTTCAAAATGCAGTGGAGAGCGTTTATTTTTGAATTTGAACCGGATAAAAAATGAACTTCGAAGCACAATGCTACAAGATAGACTAAACAGCTTGTCAATTTTATCAATTGAAAATGAATTACTGCAGGAAATTAATTAATTTAACTTACATATACGTATATCTAAAAAAAAACCAAACCAATACAAATATAAAGAAGTAAAAATTACATAAAATAAAAAAATATATGTATATAAAAACATTAGAAATCAACCAAAAAAAAACAATACAAATTATCAATAATCAACTATGTATAAAGAAAACTGTTCAACTATTGAAGATAAATTAAAAAAAAAATTATTAAAGTATAAAAAAATATCTGTTTTATGTTTCTTTTTAGTTCTTTTTAAAAAGTAAAAATATTAAAAAAATAAAAAACACAAATTAATTTTAAAATGATTTTTTTAGCCTAAAGAATTTTGTCTGCCCCTAAATTCTATTGGGCTCAGGGCCCCCAAAAGTCTAAAGACGGCTACATGCAGAGCCAGGTATGTTCCAGCAATTCAACCATTCTTCAGGAATGCACGTCATTATACCCTCGAGCCCAACATCGGTCGTACTGTGAAGTACAGATATTCTGTCTTTAGCCGTAGTGATTCTTGGTTCGACTGTTGAAGAAGAAGGACGTGTTTTCTAGTGTCTAGTGAAAAAAAAAAATAAAGAACAAAAAAAACAGTAAAAGTGAAATTGAAAAAATTTATCATGGAGGCGGACAAACCTCCGTCTAGTGTTTCCCCGGACAAAACTTTGTCAAAATGTTTAAAAAAACAAAAAAACTATGAGTTTACCTTCATCCCTATTAAATAGTGAAGACAAAAAAAGAATTTTAACAAATTTAGAATGGTTGTCGATGCCAACAGGCGCTTCCCCATCAAGTGCACTTCCAACTCCAGTAAATGAAATGAAGACAGACGCCAAGCGCGTCAGTTACTGGTGTGAGCGAGAGAACCAGTCATTTAGATGATAAGGTTCTACTTCCTGAGAACAGCGTAGTAATCGGTAGTACTGTTACTACAAATATTAATGCAGCGGCTGGGTCGTCGTCGGCAGCAACATATGTAGATACCATATCTACGCTTAGAAATATACTTGTGAATACCAAAGATACATTTACTAATATTTTGGCCCGAAAAAGACGCCAATACTCAACAGATAGCAACGCTAAAAAGGTGGCTAATGAAATAAACAGTAGTAACCGTTTCATATGGCTGGATCCGGATTATGATGCAGACGCTAAAGGTAACCCATCAGCCCTAGAGTCAGCAAACCCGTTAACCAATCAACAAAAAAACATCAAATCGCCATTGCCTGTGGAGAAAAAGAACTAGTGTCCCCCTATTTTTGCAAAAGGGGTCTCATCGAAGGATCTTCTTCATTTTATAAGTGAGTCTAACTTTAAGTCTGAAAATGTTAAATTCGAAACTAGAGGCTTCGGTAAGCTTAAAATGTTTGTACAGGATGTAAATCTCCATAGCTATTTGTTAAATGAATTTAGAAAAACCGAAAAAGAGGCTTTCTCTTTCACTCCTAAGGAGCAAAAAAAATATAATGTAATTTTAAAAGGTATTTCGAGTGAGTTCACTCCGTCTGAGATACAGTCGGAGATTGTCAGGTTGGTGCCCTCACTGAGGGTTACTGTTAAAAACTTTGAGACCAAATGGTCTAAAGAAAATGGAATTTTATTGGACATGTTTGTATGTTCTCTGGAGGATAGGGACAGTCTTCTCCAAATCAAAACACTCAAGTCTTTACTGAGACACAAAATTAAGTGGGATGCAATAAAAAGCTCTGGAATGAAGCAGTGCTACAGATGCCAGAGGTTTGGCCATCTGTGTGAATTATGTGCGTTTGTTGCCAGATGTATCAAATGCCTTCTTAGCCACGAAGTTGGCAAGTGCAGCTTGAGACCAAAAGATGAAACATCCGTTGCTTGAGAACTTTTTAAAAAAAAAAAACGCATAAAATTTGCAAAATCTCATTGATTCTTTATTTGAAACGTTAGATTGGTCCATGACATTTACTTTTTGAAGATAATTTCATTTAAATGTTGACCGCGGCTGCGTCTTAGGTGGTCCATTCGGAAAGTCCAATTTTGGGTAACTTTTTCGAGCATTTCGGCCGGAATAGCCCGAATTTCTTCGGAAATGTTGTCTTCCAAAGCTGGAATAGTTGCTAGCTTATTTGTGTAGACTTTAGACTCGACGTAGCCCCACAAAAAATAGTCTAAAGGCGTCAAATCGCATGATCTTGGTGGCCAACTTACCGGTCCATTCCTTGAGATGAATTGATCTCCGAAGTTTTCCCTCAAAATGGCCATAGAATCGCGAGCTGTGTGGCATGTAGCGCCATCTTGTTGAAACCACATGTCAACCAAGTTCAGTTTTTCCATTTTTGGCAACAAAAAGTTTGTTAGCATTGAACGATAGCGATCGCCATTCACCGTAACGTTGCGTCCAACAGCATCTTTGAAAAAATACGGTCCAATGATTCCACCAGCGTACAAACCACACCAAACAGTGCATTTTTCGGGATGCATGGGCAGTTCTTGAACGGCTTCTGGTTGCTCTTCACTCCAAATGCGGCAATTTTGCTTATTTACGTAGCCATTCAACCAGAAATGAGCCTCATCGCTGAACAAAATTTGTCGATAAAAAAGCGCGAAACACATTTCGAACCGAACACTGATTTTGGTAATAAAATTCAATGATTTGCAAGCGTTGCTCGTTAGTAAGTCTATTCATGATGAAATGTCAAAGCATACTGAGCATCTTTCTCTTTGACACCATGTCTGAAATCCCGCGTGATCTGTCAAATACTAATGCATGAAAATCCTAACCTCAAAAAAATCACCCAATATTTCGCTAATCAGCATCCTCAGTGAGGGCTCTAGCCCGGGTTTCCTCCTCCCTGACGATAACAACGTGTTTCTTGCTCCTTTTTTTTAAAAAAAAAAGGATCACCAAACAATTATAGAGGCTAGGAGGTTTCATCTTTAATGTCTGGCTGTAAAAACAAAACAAGAAAAATTTGAAATGGTAAATAATGAAAAAAAAGAGAATTTACATTAATTAATTACTGCATATTTCAGAATTAAAGTTATGACTAAAAGATTTATTATTAAGATACAATCAAAAATTAGATACATTATTTGATACCTTCCAAAACTGTGAATCATTTGCAATTCATTAATTACTTAAGATATAGTATAAAAACCATAGAATTAAGAACAAATATTTGCATATATTCAAAAATGTATGTAGGTATATACAAAGACGTACAAATCAAAAACAAAAACAAATATATGTAGGTACAAAACCATTAGTTTAGCATACATATCTGTAAGATTAGAACATATGTACCAAATATGACTTATGAAAGGTCTAAAATTATTACGTGCCTAAACGCGGGCTGTGAACTAGTATCTTAAGTTAGCTTAGACATAATTTTTTACTACTATAAAATCTAAACTAGTAAACAGAAGACTTACAATACCTATACAGTACGTATACCAGATGTAAAATTAACTTATTAAAGTATAAAACCTAAGCAATATAAACACAAACTATAAATGTAAGTAAATATGATTGTATGAGTAGTGAAACAACTCACAGAAATTCTTATACCATTTAAACTTAACTTGTATTTCAAAAATAAAAACACAGGCACTTTGTACACACATACATGTTTGTGTTAATTTATATTTGTATCTCTTTTCCTATCTCTATCCCTCCCATATTTCCTCCTCTACATACTTCAAAATAAGCGTGGTTCCCATTGAGTGAACACATACATATATGTAAATCTTCCCAGCAGAATAAAATTCTTTAAATACTCGTACTTATTAAATTGTCAAATAAAAACAATATAAATAAAAACCTGTGTAGCCTGGCCAATTCTAAGTCGGCAATATTATAATTAAGTGAAATAATGTATAATTTATAAGAAAAACAAATGTGTAAAAAAGAAAAAACTCAATAAAAAATTACTACTACTACTACTCTTTAGCCGTACTACGGGAATGTCGAACGCTTTTTACATACTATACTTTTAGCAGTTATTGAAATATTAATGAATTCGAAACCAAACCCCTTTCACGCTTTCCAAATGCTCACATTGTGTCTCCGCATACAAAAAAAATGTTAATTCTGTTGGTGGCTTACCTGGTTTTAGGTATGACATTGACTTTAACAGTATCAGCAATTCAATTTAAAATCAGAACTTTAAGTTTAGTTCATACGAAATAAAATAACTTTCAATACTTTCTCAAACCGTAGCTAAAAAACTTTGCTATTTAAAATAATCTAACACTTTTCATCTTACTCAACCTTAACTTAAAATCGTTTTCATTTGGAAAATTTGGATCAAGGTCTCCTTTTTATTCAAATCAAAATTCCTAATTATTTTTCTTAACTCAAAATCCATCAAAGTCTTCTAAG
The DNA here is from genome assembly GCA_920104205.1 of Eupeodes latifasciatus. NCBI lineage: Eukaryota > Metazoa > Arthropoda > Insecta > Diptera > Syrphidae > Eupeodes > Eupeodes latifasciatus. The sequence continues at coordinate 140,938,814 of OV049925.1, read as the reverse complement.
TTTTTTAAACTCACATCATATGCTTGCTTGGATCTAAATATTGAAATAAAACTTTCATCAAAGAAAAACTCACCTATTTCTAACACATGTAACTGACTTTATACCTATACTTTTACAAAAGATCCTGATAGTATAAATTTCTATCTGTATAACCAGGATATATGTATTAAGTATGGTTGGTGAGGGGGGGGGGGAATTGTGGATAACTATAAACTTAGAAAAAACATAAAGTTTTGAAAGGATTTTCATATGCATATTACCTCATACTTATCATGTGTACATACGAGGACTATAAGAGAGAAAATATAACAAAGTGCACTTTTGTCGTGGGAACTAAAGGATATGGCTTCTGCTTCTTCTTCTTTCTTCTTATTCTCAGGCTTTATGTCTCGCGGTGTTGAAGTTTATGGATATGTTGTCTTGTCGATGTGGTGTACTAACAAAAATAAGGAAAACTTTCTTTTTTTTAAGGAGGTACTCAAAGTTAAGTCCTTTTACATAGTTTTTGTGGTACAGATAATATTTTAGAAGAAGTTTTTCAAGAGAGTTATCTCAGCAAAAAAGAGAGTTTTTTTCAAAAAATCGAAAAATTGTATGTTTCTGTTAACTTTATACATCCTCATGATGGACTTTTCTCCAAAAGTTTTGTCGTAAGTTTTTGCATTTGAGATAGTCAACAAGGTATTATGTTTTTTTGGAAAGGTTACGTGTATGTATATGAAGTTAAAAGGATACTTGTATATGCAAGGACAAATAAGTGACCATAATAAGGCCTTTGGGATAGTTTGCTACAGTTATAATATACAACATACAAACATAATTTTTGAGCGTTCAAAAAAATGGATTGTAAAAGTTCTTTATTTGGAACACATGTATAAAAATGTTGTAGGTCCATGAAAAGTTCAATACGAAAATTATTAAAAAGTTTGAAAATTAAGCCGACTGAGAAAGTTACGTTAAATATTAAAAAAATTAAAACAAGTGTTGCCAACCCTTTACTCCTAAATTAGGATCTAATTAGGGCACACTCAAAGAGTTTTGTATAACTTTAATTTGTCAAAAACACATTGTGATCATTAGGAAAAGAAAGAAGATTTCGAAAGGAGATTTTAGTGTACACTGATTTTGAACTCTTGAACATTGCATTTTTTTTAACTTCCCATTGGAAGTTATTGTAATGGGTCCGATTTGTCGAATTGAAAATTTTGACATTTCTCGACGTTTCAAGGTCCCTAGAGTCGAAATAAAAGATTTTTAGAAAGATGTCTGTGCGTGCGTGTGTACGTACGTTCGTACGTCTGTACGTTCGCGACGTGTTTTTCGTCGTCCATAGCTCAAGAACCAGAAGAGATATCGACTTCAAATAAATTTTGTTATACAGATAATAAGGCAGAAGATGCAGAAAGGACTCTAAAGAAAATTGCGTGGGTGGTTTTTTTTACCATAGCAGTTTAAAAAAAAAGGTGAAAATTTTGGTTAAACCTAAATATCTCATAAACCAATGACGCTAGAGACTTGAATTAAATTTTATATTATATATTGTAACGTGATACAAAACAATTATATTTTTGGAAAAAAAAACAATTAACGGTTTTTTTTAATAAATCAAAAAAACTGAAAAAAAAATTAGTCACCTCGAACATTTTACGACTAAAATATGATTTCATCTCGAAAACAATTTTGTGAAACGAAAAATAATGTTTTTGACATCTGATAAAATTTTGAGAAAAATCTAATTGACAGTTTTTTTATAAAAAATAAAAACCTAAAAAAAAAACATTACTCAAAGTTGGTAAAGATTGAATTTCGACTCAAATATCTTTTCAAAACTTTTAGATTTTGCCTTTAAACTACTTTTATCTTTCAAAATATATTATTGTCAACATTCAGTAAAATTTTAAAAAAAAATCTAATTGACAGTTTTTTTACAAAAAATAAAAACCTAAAAAAAAAACAATACTAAAACTTAGTAAAAATTTACTTTCCACTCAAATAGCTTTTCAAAAATTACAAATATTGGCTTCAAACTTATTTTATTTCACAGAAAATATTGTTTTCGATATTCAGTAATTTTTTTTATAAAACTCCAACAGTCGGTTTTTCATAAAAAAAATAAAATCTACAAAAAATAAAACGCAAATTTGGTAAACATTGATACATATAGACAAACTTTTAAGCAAGATAAATCGACAGACGGGATGGGAAGTTATCAGTGTGGGTCGCATCCCAGCCTCTTTTCTTTTTATAATAAACACACACTCAAGGGAATATTACTACCCTTATTATGCAGAGACACAGTGTGAGCACTAGGTTGAGGAGAGAGGGTTTGAAAGGAGATGTCGGTGCTCATTGGTTTTGAATTCCTGAATATTGCAATGACTTGGAAAAACAGAGTGTGGTAAGGCATTCCACATTCGCGTAGTACGGCTAAAGAACGAATCTCTGTATTTGACAGTACGGCCGAAGTTGGACTCGAGGGTATACTGATGAGCATTCCTAGATGCGCGATTATTACGGTTGAACTGTTTAAGGGGAGGAATGCAGCTGGCTATTTCACTAGAGCATAAACCGCTAAAATAACGGTAAAAAAGGGTCAAACAAGAAACCTTACGATGATGTTCAAGCGAAGTAAAAGAACTTATGATGATATTATCACCTATCAATTTAAATGATCTACGTTCAATACTGTCGAAGAGGCTTAAGTAAGTTGCAGGAGCACCAGCCCAGAGATGAGAGTTATACTCAAGCTTTGGACGTATATAAGTTTTGTTGATAACAGCCAGATCAGAGGGGAAGAAAAACTTCTTGCATCGCCTTAGAAAACCCAAACATCTTGCGACATTTTTGGCGACATCGCGTATGTGATCGTTCCACAAGAGGTGGTTGGTGATACACATACCGAGAATATCGAGATGTTCAGTCTCCTCGATGCATAATGGCAAGGGGGGTATGTCTCGCTTTAACGATATAAGACAGCATTGCTTTTTCGAAGCATTAAATTCCACACGATTTTTTATTTCCCATTGTAAAATGCTGTGTAGGTCGGAATTTAATGAGCTAATCATATTTTGTCGTTCAAACGTAAAACGTATATTTATAAGCCCTTTGCAACTGGATACCAAAAATTGTATAGGTACATACTTGTATTTACAAAATTAATTAATAAAAAAAGCTCTAACGATTTTCGAAAACAAAGTTCAACGTCCCTTCTTCGCAAGATCTTAAAAACCGTGATCAATTCAGATTGAAAAATATCTTGAAGAACGAACGCTTCTTAATGACCGACAGTAAGGCTTTCGAAGCAATAAGTCCACTGGAGATCTCATGTTTTATCCCACCAAACAGTTGAACATCGTTTTGGAGAAAGACAGATTTATGCGCTTGGTATTTTGAAAGCATTTGATATTCAAGGAGTATTAGAGAAGTACAAGTCTGAGAAAAACACAAAATAACTGCTGGTGTGCCTCAGGGCTCTGTTCTATCTCCAACACTCTTTCTCATTTTTATTAATGATCTCCTGTCTGCAACTTCTTATCCAATACATTGTTTCGCTGACGATAGTACTCTTAGCTTTTCATATTCGTTTTCAGACTCACATCCCTCTTCTTCGGATGTGGAACTGCAACATTAAAAATGTTAACCAGTTTTTGAGATATCAAATTTTGAGGAAAAAGAATTAGTGTTTTTTTTTTGGTCATCAAATGTTGTTATGAAAATATAAGATCTTGAGAATTAAAAAAAGATGACGTTTCTTTGGCCCAGTAGTACTCGTGGCGTGGTGGTTAGTGTGTAGGGCTGCCACGCCAGAGGTCTTGGGTTCAATCCCTGTCTGCGCCACCTTAATTAAAAAAAAAAATGTTCACAGGTACTGCCTCTTGCGAGGAATTGACAAATCTTCCAAGAGTAATTCTTGTCATGAAAATTGCTTTCTCAAACTAACCATTTAGATTCGGCTTAAAAAACTGTAAGTCCCCTCCATCCCTGACAACTTTACTCGCACACAGAAATGGTTGTGAGTTTTAAACTGTAAACTGGACTGTTGCACCATCTAATTTATTCTTTTGGCGCAATACGAATTAATACGAACCTGCTTAAACTTAAATTTTTAAGTTAGACCTTAATCGACCCAATGCAATGGCGATGGCGTAGTACGAAAATGCGCGGAAAGACAGGCGAATAGATAGAATTTTCGTACCCACTTGTTTCGAATTCTCTACTATCGTAATGTCGTGTTCGATTAATTAATTCATGATTTCGAAATAGGATCAATAGCATCATTCCAAATGGAATAGGACAAAAAAAGTAAAAAAGCATTCTAGTAAAAAATGAGATTTCCAAGACTTCTAAAATCATCATAAAATGATGACTCTCAACTACAAACCTACTCTAAGGTTTATCTTCTAATAATGACGAGGTAATAATTTTGTTCTTTAAAAAAGACCTCATTGTGTCCATTATTATTACCACTACATTATTATTAGGTATCCTCATGATGGTTATCCCTCATTATAATCCCTAAACATAACTCCCGCACTTTCAAAAAGGGGGATATAAATCATAAGTCCTTCTCTTTTTGGAAAATCTACCGTTGCGCTCTAATGTGGATCTTGGTTATACGAGTAGGCTTAAAAGAAGACATCTACTAGGTAGTATAGATAGTCGTAGTTATATAGCAATTTATTCCATTTTAGTCGTCTGTGGTCTCTAGTTTTTGGGGGTTAATAATAAAGGACAATGGTTAAGGACCAATGGCTTAATGTAAACCCATAATCTCGCCACTTATCTTGGCTGCCACTCACAAAGGATATTCCCATGGAGTACTTTAAGTTTTGGTTGGTAGTTAATTTTTGTTCATTTTCTATTTTTTTTTGTTTTTGTTATTTCCTTCAAATCCTTTCATCCTTGTTCAATTTGTTCGGAAAATTAATTCTTCCAGACACAAAAAGAGAGAGAGGGAGAGAGAGAGAGAGAGGGAAAGAATAAAACAAAAACACTTGTGGGCAGTTTAAAAGGGGAAGGGGAGGAGGAGGAAAAAGGCTAGAGTTGATAGGATATATGTATGTGAAAACTAGGCAAGGTCCTTAAAATTTATTCGATGATTTCTTGTTGCTGATAAATCCTTTAGTTTTGGAGATCTACTACTATTCCTGATGGTGTGTAGTAAAATTTATTGTCCCTCACAGCCAAACGACATATCCTTTTTCAATTAGAAAACACCATAGCTTCCTTCTCTTCGACGAGTCTACGAGTCTACAAAAGTCCACATACATTTAAGAATCTTACACTTTTTCGGTGGTGAAAGATATGTAAGGATTTAAGATTGTTTTTTTTTATTTTTTGAATAGCACTTGTCGTAATGGCCAATGGGGAATCACTTAACACTATCCAAGGACCAAGGACAGTAAAATAGAAAAAAAAAAAAAAAACTAAGAGATGTATATAAGTGAATGGGCTATGAAAAGGATGTAAATGACAAAAGAAAGGAAACAATGACATGTACAAAAAGGATAATAGGGATAAAAGAAAATATTCACATTCTTGGCGTTTGTGTAAGGTGTCACTGGTTGGTACGACCATCAACACTTGCTTCTCTTGTCTTGTCTTGGCTTTTTTTTACTGTTTGTTTCTTTTTGTTTTTATATTCTTTGTAAATCCTTTCAAGTCATAGAGGATGCATGACGATGATGGCGACAATGTGCCTCGGGGCGCTCGCTGGTGGGGGGAGGGGGCGTATTACAAAAAGTGAATGTCCTCAAGGACTATAACAACGAATGTTGAACAGTGACATTTATTTGCAGATTGCAGTTGTAATGATTATGACCATCATCACCTGGTGTGGAAAAGACATCGTTTTCAAACGCCACCATTTTCCCTTTACTATTATATTCGTATAGTAATACTTATAGCTATAGCTATATGCCAAAATAGAGCGAAGGTACATACTTAGGAGAACAAATGATCCAAGAAAGGATGTTGTAAAGAATTGTATGTTTGTACTTGAGCAATAAAGTCTGAAAGAAAGTATGCACCATTAGATGATGTCAGTGCCAAAAACGAGCAAAATAGAGCTGCTAAGGAAATAACACATTAAAGACGAAGACTTTTGTGACGACGAACGATTTGACATATTTGTAGCATTTTCTGATGGAAATCGCTGATTCAGTAAACTTAAAATGGTGGTAACTTATTGTCTTCCCTGTTTTTTAGGAGAGTAAGGCGAGGGTGACTTTTTTGAAGATCTCAATTGTTGGCTAAATATAGAAATAAATACACCCTTCCCCTCTTTCTTTCGAAATACTTTTCAAAGTCTTTAATTTTGTTGTTTTGCTTAAACTTTTTATGAAGAAATTCACTCACTTGTGGCTAAAGGAAACCCTAAAAATGAAACCAGTTATCTCTATATGGTTGATTATACAAAAGTTGGGTAACTTGATGTCATCAACCAATATATACAAAGTCTGATTATATTTTATTGAGATTGCAATTTATTTTAAAACAATGGAAAGACTTTTATTTAGCCACCCAATTTCAGTTCTTCATTTTGAATACAAGTTATTAAAAAAACACAATTAGTTCTTAAAACGTCATCGTCAGTCCTCTGGCATGTCAAAACCCTTAAAACCAACCATTAAGTGACTGTCTATTAAACATTATCATTGATTTGAGAAAACTTATTAAATTAACACAATCTGCGATGTATATAGTTTAATATATACTACAACTTTCATAATGCAGTGTTCTCCACTTTATTTAAAAAAATAAGAAATTTTGTGTTCAGTTTTATTCGTCAGTTTCTTTTGTGCTATTTAAATTTAAAATTCGTGCGAAATATCGCCGACTCAACGTCAAATCTCACTTTGAATTTTAATGTTGGTAATAAAGTTAGTTGCGGGTCGCACAATTTGATGGCCACCATAACTGTACCAGAGTTTGGGTTATGTTTGTTGTCTATACACGTGCTAAGCCAGTCAACACGTCAGTCCTAAGGTGAGTCGTTATTTTTTTGTTAATCTAAAGTTTATTTTTATTTATTCGTATTAGACTTTGATTTGCTAAAATGTAGTTTGTTGATATTTTAAATTACAAAAAAAAACATTAGTCCAGATTATAATCTCAAATTTCGTCTTTTTCGTCAGTAGTGTGGCGTCAGTTCTGTGTCAGGTAAATTGTTATTGTACTTTTAAGATTAATATTGTTAGATTTTGTTTGTTGATTACTTTGAAATATGTAGTAAAACTATGCGAAAGTAGTAAAAGATAAGTGAATAACGTTACGTTAAATGTCAAAAGTCTGTTTTGAAAACTGATGTAGTATTTTCTCCTAGTATTACATATTAATAATTATTTTAAATTGTTTCTAAGTGATTTTAAGTGATCATTATTAAATTTTTACTAATTTGATTTAATTTCATTATAATACTTTCAAAACTGTGTAATACTCGTCAGTCCTCTGGCAGTCAAATTCTGATATTTTTAAATATCTTACAATGTACTCAAAAAAGTGACTGGCCCGATTGGGAACAATATATTAATTAGATTAGCTATCATATACACCCGAATTTATAGAAGTTTGATTTAAAAACTATCGTAAACAAAATATCCTCAAAAGTTACCCAACTTTTGTATAATCACCCATATAAGAACGGTATTCAAAAAATACAGCTTAAGCTTCCATTAAATCTTAAATTCTTCTTAAAGCTTCCATTCATTCAAAACATTTGTGTTACGAAAATGTCAAATAAAGTAACTTACCTTTTTGGATAATTAATTTTTAATTTAAACAACAAAATTTCACTTCTTTGTGAACAGAAACAAGATCAAAAGTGAAACACGGTGCGATAAATTCAAATTTAAATAATTTTATGAATTTTTTTAAAAACCTCTTTCTTCTTAAAAAATTTACTTACACTTATTACTTTTATTTTAACCATATAATGAAAACAATTACTTTCAAATAAATTTTCTTTTTCGACGAGACGAGACGAGACGAGACGAGACGAGACGAGACGAGACGAACTAAAACTAAAAAGACCAAATTCAAATTTTCAAATTTAACCGCCAATAAACATTACCCACCGACACGACAACCAACGACAACCAATCACGATACGAAATGAATGAAACAAATTTGTATTGAATAAAAACTCACATTTTACGAAAGATAAAAAAGCACTTAACTTTAAAATAAACTGATATTTTTTAATATTAACTTAAACTTTAACACTTAATTTACATTTTGGCTGATTTTTTTCTACCGCATATTAAATATAAATGTTTTTAAATAAATTTTTTGATTTTCAATTTGAGAGTCAAGACGATCGCGAACACAAAAATTTCACAAACTGCTACTATACAATACTACCGTTTTACCAAAGAAGAAAGATAAAGAAAGAAGATGAACCTCCTGTATAAATATGTCATGGCGATGGCAATTTACGCTGGATGTGTTCACTTTTCTTTTTGATGGGAAATGGATGGATTCCAAACTGTTCGAATTCGAACTGAAGTGAACTAAAATAAATTGATTACAAGAGTGGATTGAGAAAGTGAATCGAATCTGAATCATGATTTCATAATCCAAAGATTTATATGGAATCGTAATAACAAAATACTTTTATAATTTTATAAAAGAAACAGAAAGGTTTATAATGAAAAAATGGCATGAAGCACAAATAAAACAAGTAAAATAAAAACAATATGCAAAACAGAAACTTCGAAAAGTATGCAATAATAACAGAACTAATTGAAGTTTAAGATGTTTTTAGACATATTCGTGATGTTAAACCAATCTAGTTTTATACAGGGTTATTCATTTTCTGATTTCAAAAGTAAACATATAAAATATTTGTTTTCATGATAATTCTTTTTTATTATAAAGTATGGACGTTGACATTATGTGTGAAACACTACATCAATTAAATGACGCAAATTGTTGCAAGTATCGGTTCTTTTGATTTAATTTTCGACCACTTTTTGACACATATTGGGAGATATCTCAGCCAAAACTTGACGAATGTTGGTTTTTAAGTGCTCAAGAGTTAAATGTTTATCTGCATAAACACGGTCTTTCGCTTAGCCGCACAAAAAAAAGTCCAGCGGTGTCAAATCGCATGATCTTGGTGGCCAGTTGATATCGCCATGAAGAGAAATTACGCGGCCAGGAAATGTCTCTTGCAATAAAGCCATATTCGTTCGAGTTGTGTAATGTGTGGCACCGTCTTGTTGAAACTACATATTCTTCAAGCCGTATTCTTTAATAGCAGGCAAAAAAAAATCGGTTATCATATGACTACAACGCTCCGAATTGACGGTGATAGTCGTTCCATCGTCGTTTTCGAAGAAATAAGATCCAATCACACCTCCGGACCAAAGAGCACACCAAACAGTTTCTTTTTGTGGATGTAATGGCCTCTCTTTAATTATTTGAGGCTTCTCAGAACCCGAAATATGTCAATTCTGTTTTTCTAACACCCATTCGTAATATCTACGATCGACGTTGTGAATGGTCAGATGGCTTCAGTTGTTGTGTCAGAAATTTAACTTTCGAGAAAATCGCATTTTCGTTTCGCATTTTGTGCATTTTTCTGAAGTTCTTGAATTTCTGGACTTAATTTTTACATTTTTAAAGTATAAATAAATTTGTTATTACAAATTTAACTCGTTCCATGTTGATTGTTGATGATCTTTAGTCAAACCCCATTTTTTGACACAATTAGGTCCATTTTCTATAACACTGTCTTTACTTTGATGAATCTGACAGCTGAAAGCTATATTTGACATATTTATGTTTTGTATTAATTTATATTTTCATTACAAATTTTTGTACTGTTTAAGAAATGTGTCAAGATGGTTAGTGCGCAGGACTGTCATGCTAGAGGGCTTGAGTTCAATTCCTACCTGAGCCCCCTAAAGTTCTTTTTCACGTGCACTGAATCTGGGGTGAAATTGAAATTGAAATTGAAATTGAAATTGAAATTGAATACCTCCATGAAAAATACCTCATGAAAAATGCTTTCTCAAATAACCGTAGATGTGGATCCTATCCATCCTGGCTCGCAGACAGGAATGGTTGACCGTTATAAGTCACTAAACCCTAATTCTCTACGTACTTTTGCGTCACCTATAATTTATTTTGAATAAGCTCCTTTTCTGGGACATTGTTATTGCTTTGATGAATCTGACAGCTGAAAGCTATATTTAACATTATTATGTCTTGTATGAATTTGGACTTATCTATGCACACCAATATAATTGAATTGAATTATATTGAGGCTTTTATATTTTCATATAAATACACCAATTGCACTTCGATCGACGTCAAATATGACAACCTTTACTTTGATGAATCTGACAGCAGAGGATTATTTAGTATACTATTTTGTAAAGTAACATTTTAGGCGCATATTTTTTTATTTTTTAAATCTTAATTGTTTAAGAAATTAATTATTTTTAAAAGACATAAATAAACTTTTAAAAATTACAATTTAACTCCAGAAAAAGCATGCAGGACGCATCATATTGTAAGAAAATTAATTAAATTTACAAAATTTTAAGCAAATCCGGATGAAAATCCTTTGTCTTTAAATTTAATCACGAAAACCATCTTCTCCAATTAGTTTTGAATTATTGTAAATTTCAGTTTCGTCAATTTGGAATATCTTTATTAAAATTTTATCAAAAAACAAAAATTTACTTCTAAAATATCTATTTAAGTCATTTCAAACAAATTTAAACACTCTTATTCCTTTGAAGATCTAAATATTATTAAGGTGGACCTTTTATGTAATTCATTAATTTATAACAACCACCCCTAGTGATGCAGTTTTAAGTCCTTTTGATTTTGATTTTTGGGGATTTTGAATTTATACTACATCTATTAAAATTATATGTACATTTATACCTGTGTACCCATAATAATGACTTCATACTTTTCCACATAAATTTATAACCGCATTTCTTATGCAAAATATATATGTATATAAATTTACTTTAAAAACGATTACTTTGCTTGTGTTGTATAATGAATACCTAATCTTCATCAATTACCATGTTGCAAAGGATAATGTTGTTCTATAACCTACCTTATACACCTTCTACCTCCTAACTCTAACCTCTATAGTCTATAGGATGATAAATGAAAACGCCAAAGTAAAATTAAGCTCCAAGGTTTATGCACTACTTGCTTTTCCCGTCTCTAACTCTGGCCCATGTCTGTATGTATGCAAACTTATATAATGTCTTTCATTTTATTATACCATTTCCGTTTCCTCCTTTTTGCTAATATAAGATATTTCATTATATGTCCATTAGTCAATGCCTCCTCTCTTTTTCTTTGTGGATTTCCAGGAAGGTTTCTGTTTCTATTTTCTGATGGTTCTGGATTTCGGTTCTAGCGTAGGGTAGAAATAATATTATAACGCTTAAGGTAGGAAAACTCTTATTCACGTTTGGTTTTATTTAGCTAAGCCATTGAAGCATTGCAACCGGAAGGAATAGACAAAGACGATGAAGACCAGGAACAAGGATTTCATTTAGAGTAACTCAGTCAGGAGCAGGAGAGTATATGGCAGGGTTATAACAGAGAGTTCCAAGAAGTACAAGCTAACAAACGATATTCAAATGTACAGCATGTAAAATATCTCAGATGACTAATGATATAGGGATATCATTCTGGATATGGTGTACCTCCCCCTCATACACACCTCAAGGATTTTATTGTTTTGAAACAATGAACTCCAAAGTGTTGTGTTTTCCTTAAATATGTATGTTTTCCTTTGTTTGGCCAATTATAACAAAACAGAGTGTGAATATGAGAAAAACAATAGGGATCAAATAATAATTTTGAACAAATCCTCTTTTGACCTTTGTAAAAGGGAAGCCAAGTGTGCAGACAATATGTGAAGTTCGGATACAGTTAATCTGTCAATAATAGGCAAACTTTTATACAGACAATTAAGTTTGTATTGTCAGAAGTGTGGGTATGATAAGAGTATTCGAATTGGGTGTGGAAACCCAGTTCCAAACAAGAACTTAAGAGCCTTTTCAATAGAAAACATAATGATATAATATATTTGGAATATCCGCTTTTAGGAAGCTGTCACTTTTGAAGTTGTCATTTTTTGACACTTGACAAGTGAAAAAAAAGTCATTAATAAAACTGAAACGTTACTCTCTTCTTCGTTAGATTAAAAGCTACTTGTCTAACAGGATGGATGTTTTGAAATCTGCAATTGAAAGATATATGCTGGTAGACCTCAGGATTCCGTTTTCTCTCCCATACTTTTCCTTATATTCTTAAACTTTCTCTTGTCTGCAACTTCTAATCGGTAAGACTGTTTTTTCTAATGACAGAACCCTCAGGCTTTCATGTTCGTGTTCTAGATTCAAAAACTTATTATTTGGATGTGGAACTTGCAGCTATAGGAATCTAATCAGCTTTCAGTACTTGGTATGTTTATCAAAAATCACCTTTTATTGAATGAACATATATTTGAATTAGTCAAAAATGCTGCTAAAGATGTAAGAAATTGTGTACCCTTCTGATCTGGCCTTAATTAACAAAGCCTTCATTTGTCCAAAAATTGAGTTAAACTCTCATATTTGGACAGCCTTAATCTTTTGGATTAAATATTAGAGAAAGAGCTTTGGAAATGACAGGCGGTCGCTTAAAGACCGCTACAATGTTTCATATTGTTTTATGTTTCCTCGATAATTCTATAAGAAATTGCGTTCCCTTTAAATAATTCTACTGTAGTCCTTGAAATTCTAGGATTGTGAATCAGTATCACATTACTTTCGGACGTATGGTATAAATTAAGTGGAGTAACAGCTTGTAGAGAGCCAGAGCCTAGTGACTTACAACTCTCGACCATTCCTGTGATCGAGTCATATCAGGTATGGAGGGGTCCTACAATTTATATGCAGAATCTGAACGGCCATTTGAAGAAAGCGTTTTTCATGACAAGAATTCTCTTGGAGGATTAGTCAATTCCTTGCAAGAGGCAGTATCCGTGAAAAAAAAAAGCTTTAGGCAATTCTACTGTAAACCTCGAACTTTAAAGAATGCGAATCAGGTTCTCCTTGAGCTTAATTTCAGACATATCGTAAAGAGATTCTTTTTTTAGCCACACGTCAAGACTTAAGACTTAAGATTACATTTTTGTAATTTAGTTACATAAAAACTCCTGCAAATTTAGATTCTCCAAATAGGTGACAAGGAAATTTTAATTAATACTATCCCACTTCAGACCCTTCGTGAAATTGAGTTTCTTCCTTTGTTGTAGATAGACTCACTGTACTTGCTACATGTAAACTGATATAAGGTAAGTGCTTAGTCAAATTATGCAGCATATGTGCATTGTGCATAAAGCATTTAGTATATGCTTCGCAAAGATTTGTCTAATTGATTAAACATCTAATTATTGCATCTGTAGAATTTCTCAGTTAAAATTTAGCTCAAGGATGTGTCATTGTGTCCAACATTTTAGATGATTTATTACAACTGATATACATATGTAAGTGATATTTGTTACTATTATGGCTACATGTAAAATTTGAACTAAGTAAACGGTTACCTTTCTTGATGTTTGAACAACCTTACATTTTAAGCTTAGTTACATCATTTTAACTAGCTCAATGAATAAAAACTAAATAATAAATGTTTGCCATTATTCCTGAGCTTATGCTTATAATCTCTTACCATCAGTCTTCTAGAATTTTTCAGTTGTTGAATTAAGATTTCGCTCTTTCGCTAAGTTTTTATTACCTTTCAAAAAGGAGGCTGGGATGCGACCCACACTGATAACTTCCCATCCCGTCTGTCGATTTGTCTTGCTTAAAAGTTTGTCTATATGTATCAATTTTTATCAAATTTGCGTACTATTTTTTGTAGATTTTATTTTCTATGAAAAAACGGACTGTTGGATTATTATAAAAAAATTACTGAGTATTTAAAACAATATTTTCTGTGCAATAAAATAAGTTTGAAGCCAATATTTTTAATTTTTGAAAAGCTATTTCAGTCGAAAGTAAATTTTTACCAAGTTCTAGTATTGTTTTTTTTTTAGGTTTTTATTTTTTGTAAATAAAACTGTCAATTCGATTTTTCGCAAAATGTTCCCTAATGTTTAAAACAATATTTCTTATAAGTTAAAATTAAATAAAAGCCATTATCTCAAATTTTTGAAAAGATATTTGAGTCGAAAATCAATTTTTAACAACTTTTGTTAATTTTTTTTTTTTTTAGGTTTTTATTTTTTTTGTAAAAAAACTATTTATTCGATTTTTCTCAAAATTTTTCCGAGTGTTGAAAATAATATTTCTTTTAAGATAAAATAAAATTGAAGCCTAAGTCTCAAGTTTTTAAAAAGATATTTGAGTCGAAAATCAATTTTTACAAACTTTGAGTAATGTTTTTTTTTTAGGTTTCTATTTTTTATTTAAAAAAACTGTGAATTAGATTTTTCTCAAAATTTTATCAGATGTCAAAATTGTTTTGGAGATGAAATCATATTTTAGTCGTAAAATTATCGAGGTGACAATTTTTTTTTCAGTTTTTTTTTTGAATTATAAAAAAACCGTTAATTGGATTTTTTTCCAAAAATATACTCTTTTTGTATCACGTTACAATATATAATATAAAATTCAATTCAAGTCTCTAGGGCCATTGGTTCATGAGATATTTAGGGTTAACCAAAATTTTCACCTTCTTTTAAACTGCTATGGTAAGAAAAACCACCCACGCAATTTTCTTGAGAGCCCTTTCTGCATCTTTCTGCCTTATTATCTATATAACAAAATTTATTTGAAGTCGATATCTCTTCTGGTTCTTGAGCTATGGACGATGAAAAAAACGTCGCGAGCGTACGGACGTACGAACGTATGTACGTACACACGCACGCACAGACATCTTTCTAGAAACGTCGAGAAATGTCAAAATTTTCAATTTGACAAATCGGACCCATTACAATAACTTCCTATGGGAAGTTAATAATTGAAACACCCTAAAACGTCAACTGTCAAATTATTTGTTTGAAGATTGGCATAGACGTCAATATCACTCTAAAACGTCAACTGTCAAATCACTTCTTTGAAGGTGGTGCTAACCACCTTACGACGATACGAAGCATAGACGTCAATGTCAAATCTAACGTTAAGTAACCTTTGCAAAATATTGTCTTTAATTTGACACTTAAGTTAAGCAAAGAAAAATTGCAATAAATATTAAAAATAAATTATTTCGAATACTTAGTTTTTTATTTCAAAAATTTCGTTACAAATAAGTTTTTTTTTACACTTAATTTTAACCTTGGACAGAAACTTGTTTTGAATACACAACTGGTTGTAAGCTTTCTTGAAGTGATTTCAAAATTCCAATTGGGATCTATTCAAAAATTAAAAAGAATTATTATTGTTTACCTATTCGAAAATTTTAAATATTTTAAAAGTTTATATTTACGTTCAAGTATTGCAGGGGATTGTAATTCACTTCCTTGGTAACAACAGGATAATCAACTCGTGTAACAGTCTTGTAAGTTGTTGGATTAACAACATTCACTTGTTGTTCATCACCACCAAATCTCTAAAAACAAAAAACAGAATACCAATTTTATTTTAAAACATTTTTTGAAAGTAGTCCAAAGTAGCAGGCTTAAAAAAAGAGTGCACTCATTATGAATCATTTATTAAGTTCCACTAAAAGATTGCATTCATTGATTTCACCTAAAGATTGGGACTCCAAATTTTGAAATCACCAATACGAAGACTGCAATCATCTTTTCTCCAATCATTCGACTGCAATCAAATGATTGCAATCATTTGAGACTTCATCCATTCTTTGCATTCACTTAAAGTCTTTGCATTCTTAAGAGAAATTTCGCTACACACTTTTGAAATTTTGATTTTAATCTCTTGGTGTAAGATATCGAAAATCGTGTGTCAAAATGGTGGTGGAAAGGCCACTTCAGAATATTTTGTGTACTGAAATTTCACTTAAGATTGTAAATGAATCCAAAAACTTCAAGTGAATACACAGACTTCAAGTAAATGCAAAGACTTCGAGTGAATGCAAAGAATGCATGAGTCCCAAATGATTGGAGAAAAGATGATTGCAGTCTTCGTATTGGTGATTGCAAAATTAAAAGTCCCAATCTTTAGGTGTTTCCAATTAATGCAGTCTTTATATTAAAGTCATAAAAGATTGCTTTCCGAAAAGATTGCATTCTCTTACCCTTTGAAATAGTAAAATTTTAAAGAAAATTCTAAGATTTTGTAAATAAACAGCAAAGGAAGGAATCCAATCAAACCAATTTGTTAGCATTATTTAGGATAGTTTAGAAGAAGAAAAATATATAAATTGCTGTAAGAATAAATTCTTCAATTTTTAAATTGTTTTCTAAAGCCCCATAACCCTAAGATTTTTATTTTCATATATGATCAAGTCTTGATCTTCAAGAAGGAGACCCTGACACCGTCAATACCGTATAAATACATCAGTCAAATGTTTTGTTAAATTTTGCCTAGTTTTTGAATCAAAAACTGGGATAGGAAACTGGTAAAAAGCAGGATAAATGTCAAAACTTCATTATTTTACATGTACTTTTTTTAAATACAAAAAAAAGTCAAGTTCTAAATGTCAAAAACCTACCTGACTAACGACTGGTGCAAAAGAAATTTGTTTAAATAAACCAATACGTCTTGCTGATGGTCTTGATATTTTCTTAATAAAATGTTTACCAGGTCGGTTGTAAGTCTTGACCACAGTCACTGTTTCAGGTACGTTAACAACAACTTTTTTCTAATAATTTATTTTTTTTTAAATATATTCATATTTGTGTATATATTTTGTTTCCAAAAATTTTAAGGAAGAAAGAGAGAGAAAACAAAGAGAAAGATAAAAAATGTTTTTGAGAAAAACTTACACTTTCAATATTAGCTTGTGTTGCGATGTATTTCTTTGGTGGTTTAATTTTTTGAACAGTTGTTACCTTCTGAATTGTTGTTGGGACTGTTAATTCTGGTGTTGAGTCTTGAATTAGAGTTTTTGTAACTGAATTACCACCACTAATTGAATGAGATTCAGCACCAAGGAAGCCTGATTTTTGAGAACCAGTTGAACCACCGATAGCAGCACTAGCACCAACATCGTCATTGGCTTGAGCTCCAGCAAAAGCTACACCAGCAGCGTTTCCTAAAGAAAACATAAACAGTATAAATTCAATCTTAAGAAAAACCCAAAATATAATATCAGTAGGACCGAATCTGGGTCAGAGTTGTAAAAGAATGCAATCACTTGTGAATACAATCTTTTTAACTCTTCAATTGAATTCAAATAATAGATTGCATTTGTTCAATTCACTTTAAATTTTGGAATCAGCAATCAATCAACAGCAAAAAGACTGCTATAATTCTTTCTCCAATCATTTGACACCTAAGAATTGATTGGAATCATTTTAGATTTCATTCATGAACCAAGAATTCAATTCAAGAGTCATACAGATTTTTGAAATATTAATATTTTCAAAATAAAGAACATACCATTCACAGAACCACCTAATCCTGCGGCAGCTCTCTGTCCGAATGGTGTTCCAGCTGAAGCACTAAGGCCACCATCAGCTGCATTTCCAGTTAAGAGACCACCAAGTCCAGCTCTAGCTGAATATCCAGCAAAATTAACACCAACGCCACCATTGTTAAAGTCAAAGAACTAAAAATAAAAAAATGTTGAATTATTAGTACTGAATTTTAGAACAAACTGAAGTTACTTGTCAAATCTCAAAAGATGACAGCTTCGGCTATTTAAAATATTGTAAGGCCCTATATTTAAATTGCTCACATATTTTGTTTCAAGTCGTCAAACATTGATTACAATTCATGGAGGTATTCCTCAAGGCATCCACTTAAGGCCTCTTCTTTTAATGTATTAAAAAAATCAAACCAAAAAATCTAGCTTACCATTCTAGTCATTCTCAAAAAAGTTTATAAAGTTTTTGATGCTTTCAATTTTATACAAAAATTAAATCACTAATCATGAACTTAACATTTTAAGTTTATTTATTTAGTCCTGTTCTTAATACTAAAGCTTATGAATTAAAAAACCAAATATACATTCTAATATAAAAATAACTTTTGAAATAGCCAATCCAATTGTTAATGAATTCCAAGCAAATTGCAACTGAAAGAAGTTCAATGGAACATGATGATTTCGTTCCATTTGTAAACCCTTAGCATCATCATCGTCTTTATCTATATAAACATATCCAACATGATCCAATCTAGTTTGTTTTATTTCAATAATGAAATCATTCAAAATTTCTTTAAATATCGAATGATCGGATGGCAACAAATATCCAATATAATAAATTTTAATAACTTCTCGAGCTCTTCGAAATAAATTCGGTCTGTACTTAGACTGAAAATCGATGTAAAATTGACATTTGTCTTCATCCATGATATAAGTAGGCAAAACTAGTGTTACGCATTGACATCAATTGCGGTGCCAATATCGAAAAATCAGCTGGTAAAACTATCTTTTTAAAACCATTTGGTAAAATATCATCCTTCAGTAATTCCCATCGTATCGTCGATACCATAATTCTAAGACCATTCTCTGATAGATCCTGAATGGTATCGAACTGTTTCACCTTAATGTAAACTGTCAGAAATGATTGGAACATTGTTCCAAATAATTGAATAATTGATTAACGATGGAAATTCATAAGAAAAGTTATTCGGAAAATTTATATTTCAAAGGAATGGACAAAGACTTCCTCACTGAGTTTATGAGAACCGAAATCACAATACCCGTATCGAGTTTTCAAGCTGATTTCATGGAAGAATTCAAACCTATCAACAATGCTTTCATCGTTTTTCAAGTTCCCGTAAATAACTTTAACACTTATTCGAAATTATTGACAAATATCTGCACAAATCTAGAAGTTCGAAAATTTGTTTTAATATCAGCCAGAAATTAAAAAAGCTTGAAAGAATATTTTAGCTTTTTTGCCAAAATGAAGTTCACTAGAATTTTTGGAAGTATTGGAAACACCAGCTTGTCCTACGCATTTCCTCCTTTTTTCGTTCAGAATCCTGTTCACTTCCGGATGCTTTAAGCGATCTTCATGGCTATGAATTGCGAGCAACAATTCATAGCGACATGCCAAGAGTTTTTTGGCATCGAAATGATATTGGTCAAAATCATATCATAGGAATGTATGGTAAAATATTTGTAAACTTCGTGAAGAAACGTAATGTGACATTTAAGCTTATTCCCTCTGACAAATGCAACAAGTTATTTAAATGATTTTGATATGAGTATGAATGAACACCACCGGAACGAACTACATATTTGACCAAAGTTATCCAGTGAGAGTTCAAGAAATGGCTCTAATGGTACCTTACAACGGCTTTGTCTCACCACACGAGTACTTGCTGAAGCCGTTTACACCAACGACATGGATATGCATTTTAATCTCGAATATCTTCATCACAATTGCCAAAGTTATTCTGGAGTCAGTAACAAAATCAACAACAAAAAAAATGAGCATTTGGTCAAGTTTCAGTGAAATATACCTCATGCTTCTAGGTTTATCCACTCAAAGACCAATAACTTCTAACTATCGCTTTTACCTTCTGGTTCTATTATTCTCATTTATTATTGGTCAATTGTTTCAAACATTGTTCCGATCATTTCTGACAGTGCACATAAAGGTGAAACAGTTCGATACCATTCAGGATCTAGCAGACAATGGTTGTCAAGCTATGGTAGTGGAAATGCAATGGGAAACAATGAAATATGATAGTTTACCAAAGGGTCTCGAAAAAATAACTACCGATTGAATTATTAAAAATGGCTCCAATAATGATGTCAATGCAAAACGCAAGTTTTGCCTATATCATGGAAGAAGACAAATGTCAATTTTATGTATATCGACTTTCAATCTTTATACAGACCGAGTTTATTTCGAATAGCTCAAGAAGTGCTTAAAGTCTATCATATTGGTTTATGGTTTCTTTTTGCCATCAGATCATTCGATATTTAAAGAAATTTTAAATACTTTTATTATTGAAATAAAACAAACAGGATTGGATCAGAAGTGGGAAACAGATGTATTGTACCAGCCAAAAACAGAAGGTGTTAGGGATGTTGTGCTCAAGGGTGTTGATGGTTTGGAAAGAGATCGTCGTTGGGATTGGCAACTTCAAAAGTAATTTTTATATTGGAATTCATCTATGGTATGATGTTGCACAAGCTTTCTTTAAAGTGTGTAAACTGAAGAATAAATTTTATTTAAAAAAAAAGATTAAACCAAAGCCTTCATTTTATTTAAGAATTGACCTTGAAGTTAAAAAAACACGTAAGTACGCAAGTGCAATCTTTTGTGAGATATCTTTTAGAAACAACACAAACAATGAAAAGAAGAGGCCCTAAGCTGCTTCCTAGTGGAATACCGAAATAAAATCATTTACAATTTTATTGTTACAATGGTTTTTTTACGACATTGTTTAGTTGAATTCTTAATATTTGCTATAATTTAGTTTTTGTTTTTCATCTTATCCAACAGCCTGGAAGTGCAATTTATATGTCGTGTTGAGGAAAGATGTTTGTAAGCTCATTCTTAAATATCTTTTTCCTCATTCATTTTTAAAAAAATTTGGTTACATATTTCTTTTTAAGAAGAATAAATTTTACACTCTCCTAAATACGCTCTAAACTTCCTCTTTCAAATTTTTGTATAATCAATTTCAAAGTCTTTTGATTCATAATTTGTCAAATCGAATCAACAATTCTTGAACTTTATTCTTATAAAAATGAACTTTGATAAATTTCATTAAAACAAATCTACTTCATCAAAATATGAGGTATTAAAATTTAAAGTACATAGTTTGTTTTAATTATGCACTATTCTTTTTTCGTTCTTAATGAATTTCTAATTGATATATGAGTGAGTGTCTAGGTGACTGAATAAATAATATTACAGACAATTCGAAGAAACAAATTAAATTCAGATTATAAGAATTTTTAATCTGACGATTATTTAATTTGTTGATTATATGAATGAATATATGAGTCAGTAAAATATTTAAAGAAAATAAAAAACTACATCTGGGCAGAAGTCATGTAATTTAAGTTCATTTGCTTGCAGTACTTAGATGCACTCGTGATAAATTAAATCCTAATACTTTATTTATTTCATTATTTGTTTGTATAATTAATTTTAATAGCTAAGCTTCTTTTTATAAAATAAAAACTATGACCCAGTAACAGCTGAAAGTTAATTTTTAAGATTTGTCAGTTGAATTGACTTGACTCTTTTGTTGAAAAAATAAAGTTTTTTTATAATATTTTTTAACTAAGAAGTAATTTTTTTTAAATTTCATTACATCGTTTTTTTTATAAAAAAACATGAATTGTTTAACATATTTTCTGAATTTACAAGAAAAAAATATAATGTTAATTTTAATTTGAAGATTATTTAATTTTTGAAAATATCGATGTTTAAAAAAATTACGTCATACTTCCCAAAAAGTTGACCAAAACCACTGAAGTCATTGCATTTTTTCAGTTTTATTAACTTCCCATAGGAAGTTATTGTAATGGGTCCGATTTGTCGAATTGAAAATTTTGACATTTCTCGACGTTTCAAGGTCTCTAGAGTCGAAATAAAAGATTTTTAGAAAGATGTCTTTGCATGCGTGTGTACGTACGTTCGCGACGTTTTTTTCGTCGTCCATAGCTCCAGAACTAGAAGAGATATCGACTTCAATAAATTTTGTTATACGATAATAAGGCAGAAAGATGCAAAAAGGGCTCTCAAGAAAATTGCGTGGGTGGTTTTTTTACCATAGCAGTTTAAAAAAAAGGTGAAAATGTTGGTTAACCCTATAATACCTCATGAACCAATGACGCTAGAGACTTAGATTAAATTTTATATTATATATTGTAACGTGATACAAAACAAGTATATTTTTGGAAAAAAATTCAATTAACGGTTATTTTTATAAATCAAAAAAACTGAAAAAAATTGTCACCTCGAAAATTTTACGACTAAAATGTGATTTCATCTCCAAAACAATTTTGTGCAACGAAGAATAATGTTTTTGACATCTGATAAAATTTTGAGAAAAAAAAGCGAATTGACAGTTTTTTTATAAAAAATAAAAACCTAAAAAAAAACATTACTCAAAGTTGGTAAAAATTGAATTTCTAATCAAATATCTTTTCAAAAACTTGAAATTAAGGCTTCAAACTTATTTTATCTTATAACAAATATTGTTTTTAACATTCCGTAAAATTTTGAAAAAAATCGAATTGACAGTTTTTTTACAAAAAATTAAAAACCGAAAAAAAAATGTTAACAAAAATTGGTAAAAAATGATTTTCGACTCAAATATCTTTTCAAAACTTTGAGATATTTGCTTTAAACTACATTTATCTTTCAAAAAATATTGTTGTCAACATTCAGTAAAATTTTGAAAAAAATCGAATTGCCAATTTTTTTACAAAAAATTAAAAACTGAAAAAAAAATTCAACAAAAGTCGGTAAGAATTGATTTTCGACTCAAATATCTTTTCAAAAATTTGAGATAATGGCTTCTAACTAAATTTAAGTTATAAGAAATATTGTTTTCAACATTAGCGAAAATTTTGTGAAAAAACGAATTGACAGTTTTTTTACAAAAAATAAAAACCAAAAAAAAAACACTAAAACTTGGTAAAAATTTACTTTCGAGTCAAATAGCTTTTCAAAAATTAAAAATATTGGCTTCAAACTTATTTTATTTCACAGAAAATATTGTTTTCGATATTCAGTAATTTTTTTTATAAAAATCCAACAGTCCGTTTTTCATAAAAAAATAAAATCTACAAGAAATAGTACGCAAATTGGTAAAAATTGATACATATAGACAAACTGTTAAGCAAGACAAATTGACAGACGGGATGGGAAGTTATCAGTGTGGGTCCCAGCCTCTTTTTCTTTAATTGATCAACCCCAATCTAAAATGCTTGGTTTCTATCTGGAAACTTTGTTCAATGACAGAAATTTTCAAATTATCACAATAACCGACATGTCAAAAAAATTTCAACAATTTATTTCGATGATGGAAACCAATGATCGCTATAACAGGCCTTTAGATATATGTAAAATAGAACTGCTGCAAGTTTCTCATATAAGATGTTTAATTTTGAATAGCCATTTATTTTGGCAGCTGTAATATTCTGGTTGACAAGTAAAAACTACACCGTTGATAAAATTGAAACAATAAAGGCTTCTAAAACGAAATGAAGTTTTAAAAATTTACTATAAAAATGTTGAAAATTTTGAAATAACAATTCTTTTTTCCTAACCGTGTTTATTCTCTTACATTAAGAGCCGATCACATTTGACCCATAAATTCTTGTGATTTATTTAAAACCTTTATACTCTTTTTTCCATGAACCCATTCAAGGATTTAAAAATGCAATTCGTGAAATAATCGAGAGCAACAGCAGATTTTAGAATTGGTCGTGGACAATTTCAGGAAAAGAATCTTAAACCATGGTTGCCATTTGACTGATATCGTTTTCCATTATTAATGGCATATTTCCATCTTTATAAAAAAATATAAATATATTTATTTTGTCTTAATAAATACTCCTTTTTCTTTAATTTCAAAATCAAAAACAAACCAATTAAAAAGAAACCCCATTTAATAGTTTAAAGTGTTTTTGCATTAAACCAAAAAATATTATGTGACACCTGGAAGACAGTCTCGTCTTAAATGACACACTTTCTTCAAATGAAAAATTATCATTTAATCTTGAATTAAAATCACGTACATTCTGTTTTTTGACAAACAAAAGTTATTTCCCAATCAACAAAACCATTAAGGTCGATAAAAGGCACTTGGATCTATGAGTCACTGTTGGGAACTTTTGGTCTTATGACACTGGTCGATGAAATTAACTAACGAACAAATATTTTTTTAAGGGATTTAGATGTCCTGAATTTGAATATCGACTTTAAATTTTAATATAACATAAGCATTTTTAAATGTGTCATTCCAAAAAAGCTAAAAACTTTTTTTTAAGGCTAAGTTAAGCTAAAGTTAAAATAAAGGGTGCCCCAAAATTAACGCAAGATTTGAATTTGCCGCCATTTGTGCAGTGAAGTGATGGCAACCCTGAAAAAAAAGCAATTTGACAGCTAACAGTATAGGGTTATTAAAAATAGAGCTTTACACGATAGAACAACGTGTCTTCATTATTAAAGAATATTTCAAAAATAGTGAAAGCTTGGCGGCTGCAGTTCGAAAATTTCATACAAAATATGGTCGGAATAGTGTTTTTTGATGGCTTTGTCAATCGCCAAAATTGCCGCATTTGGGGTTCGGAGAACCCACATGTGATTGTCGAAAAACAAATGCATCCACAACGCGTGACTGTATGGTGTGGATTTTGGGCTGGAGGCATAATTGGGCCATATTTTTTTGAAAATGATGCTGGTCAAGCAGTGTCTGTTACTGGTGCTCGATATCGCGACATGATTACACAGTTCTTTCTGCCAAAATTGGATGATATTGATGTGTCCAATATGTGGTTTCACCAAGCTCTCTTATCGAAAATGCGTGCCTTTGGTATTGATGAATCTTTTCTTCGTTGGATTAGAAATTACCTTTCTAACCGTTCAATACAAGTTGTATTGGATGGTTTCAAGTCTGAAATTCATAAAATAAATGCTGGTGTCCCCCAGGGCTCCGTTTTGTCTCCGACTCTCTTCCTTTTATTCATAAATGATCTCTTGTCTGCCACTTCTAATCCATTAAACTGTTTCGCCGACGATAGTACCCTCAGCTTTTCATACTCGTTTTTAGATTCACATCCTTGTCCTTCGGATGTGGAACTTCAACGGCAGCGTATGATAAGCTCATTAAATTCTGATCTTGACAGCATTGTCCAATGGGGAATCAAAAACCGTGTAGAATTTAATGCTTCGAAAACTCAATGCTGTCTCCTGTCGTTAAAGCGTAACATACCCCCGATGCCGCTATCTATGAGTGGCACTTGCATCCAGGAAACTAATCAACTGTCAGTACTCGGTATGTGTATCACAGATCACCTTTTATGGAATGATCACATATTCGACATCGCCAAAAATGCTGCTAGGTGCTTAGGATTTCTCCGACGATGCAAGAAATTTTTCACCCCTTCTGATCTGGCTGTAATTTACAAAGCCTTCATCCGTCCAAAGCTTGAATATAATTCGCATATCTGGGCAGGTGCCCCTAAAACAAGTTTAAATCTCTTGGATAGAATTCAAAAAAGGGCTTTAAAAATGATAGGCGACAGAACTATAATCGAAACATTTACATCACTAGAACACCGCCGCAATGTTTCATGCCTTTCGTTGTTTTATCGATATTTTTACAAACAATGTTCTGTCGAATTAGCCAGTAGTATTCCACCCCTTAAACTATTCAGCCGTAATACTCGCACTTCTAGGAATGCTCATCAGTTTACCCTTGAGCTCAATTTCGGGCGTACTGTCAAGTATAGAGATTCTTTCTTAAATCGCACATCGAGAATGTGGAATGCTTTGGCCAACTCTGTTTTTCCCTCCCATTTTGATGTTCAGAACTTTAAGACCAATGTGCACCGGTATCTCCTTTTAAATCCTTCCCTATTTTCCTAACGCTCGCACTGTGTTTAAATATAAACATATAAAGGGTACTAATAACCCCTTGAGTGCTTGTGAATTATAAAAAAAAAAAAAAAAAAAGACGGTGCCACATGTCATACAGCCCGTGAAACAATTCAATTACTGCATGAGACATTTCCAGGTCGTGTACTCTCTCGTTTCGGTGATCAAAATTGGCCTCCTAGATCGTGTGATTTAACACCATTAGACTTCTTTTTATGGGGTTATTTGAAATCACAAGTCTATGTCAACAAGCCCACAACCACCCGTGCATTAAAGGAAGAGATTCAACGCTGGCTGCATCAACGAAATTCAGCCACATTTATGCAGAATGGTCATGGAAAATTTCAACAAAAGAGTGCGCATGTGCATGCAAAGCCGTGGAGGCCATTTGTCCGATGTGTTATTCCATACATAACCCTATCCTATGTACTTTACGAGTCAATAAAAATATAACTATCAAAAGACTAAAAACGGCGTTTTCTATTTAATTCAAATCTTGCGTTAATTTTGGGACACCCTTTAAAATAAATAATAATAAAAAAGTATGATGATTTTGAAAATTACAACTCTTTATTTTCTAAATACATTTTTTATCGTTTTAGGCCTGTTTGCTTATACTGTTCTTAAATATGTGTCGCAATTAAGTACATCTTAGATTTTAAGTGCAACATAATTTATTTTTGGTTGTCAGAAAATATTTAAGATACCTAAACTTAACTAAGTTCCATATAGATTGAAACGCATCCAACATCGTTTCATTACAAATTGCCAAACACACGTCAATGTATACCTACATGAAATTTCAAAACGGGAAATTGAATGTGAAGTTTTGATTTGTGGAAAGAATACAAAATAGTTTTCAAATAGTTGACAAAAAAAGAGGACGTAACCCAAATCTTACATCAAATGAAAAATGGACGCTTTTAGAATGCGCAGACTTGTTGCTTCAACGTTGCCTAGCTCTAAAATTACGAATCAATTTTTGCAGCTTCAATACAAGACCCTAAAAGATGAAGTTTTTCAAAAACAATATTCAAACTCTATGATTTCTGTTGCAAGAATATTGTATCAAACCTGCAGTTACATGGCCGTTCCAGCTTGTTATCGATTTGTCATATTTTTGGTTAGACGAAATCTTTTGTAAAAGTCTAGTTGATCGAACCCAAGAAAAATGTTCATTCCTATCGTAAATTTAACGAGAAGCTTTAACTTCAATGAAATCGAAAACCTCAACATCTACGAGTATCAACTCCAAATTCATATTTTTAGTTTTACTTTAATGTCAATCAAAAATAAGTTTTGTGATACAAATTTATTGAAATGTCATCAAAGGACATAACCTTATAAATTTCATAAGTCCAACTTAAGTACTTTATGCTCTACTATTTCTTCCCCATAAAATAAGTTCCACTTAGTGTCATTTATGACGAACTTTAAGTTTCGTGCAAAGCCTTAAGTAGGACATAGTTACTTATGTAGAACTTAAAAAGTTATGAATAGTATCAGCAAACGGGCCTTAATATTCCACTTAGTCTCGTAATTTCTCATTATTTATAAGATGACTCATTCTTTTTTGACTCTATCGGAAGCTTTGATAAACTTTGAAATTAATTCCTTTATGTTTTTGAATAATTCGTTTTAGACCGCGTTTCCATTTGCAAGAAAACTTCTGCAATAAATGTCCGATGCTAAATAAACTACCAAGCAAGTTCTATCGCGACAGTACTTTCATAACTTCTTGCGAGTATTTGCAAGTGCAATTAATTGCTAGTTTAAACAGTTCTGCATCGACTCGCGACAGTTCTTGCAGCTTATCGAAACAGTTTCGTATATCTCGCGCAAGTGGCTGGTCTTTCCTTCGGTGATATTGACTCACGGAATCGAGTGTCTTGTTTTTAACTTCCCATAGGAAGTTATTGTAATGGGTCGGTCCGATTTGTCGAATTGAAAATTTTGACATTTCTCGACGTTTCAAGGACCCTAGAGTCGAAATAAAAGATTTTTAGAAAGATGTCTGTGCGTGCGTGTGTACGTACGTTCGTACGTCCGTATATCCGTTCGTCCGTACGTTCGCGACGTTTTTTTCGTCGTCCATAGCTCAAGAACCAGAACAAATATCGACTTCAAATAAATGTTGTTATACAGATAATAAGTCAGAAAGATGCAGAAAGTGCTCTCAAGCAAATTGCGTGGGTGGTTTTTTTACCATAGCAGTTTAAAAAAAGTTGAAAATTGTGGTTAACCCTAAATATCACATGAACCAATGACGCTAGAGACTTGAATTATATTTATATATTATATTTTTTTTATAAATCAAAAAAAACTGAAAAAAATTGTCACCTCAAAAATTGTACGACTAAAATATGATTTCATCTCCAAAACAATTTCGGGCAACGAAAAATAATGTTTTTGACATCTGATAAAATTTTGAGAAAAATCTAATTGACAGTTTTTTTTATAAAAAATAAAATCCTAAAAAAACATTACTCATAGTTGGTAAAAATTGAATTTCGACTCAAATATCTTTTCAAAAACTTGAGATTAAGGCTTCAAACTTATTTTATCTTATAAGAAATATTGTTTTCGACATTAGGAAAAATTTTAAGAAAAATCGAATTCACAGTTTTTCTACAACAAATAAAAACCTAAAAAAAAAATATTTATAAAAGTTTCAAAAAAAAATTTAAAACTTTGAGATATTGGCTTTAAACTACTTTTATCTTTTAAAAAATATTGTTGTCAACATTCAGTAAAATTTTGAAAAAAAACGAATTGATAGTTTTTGTACAAACAATTTAAAACCTAAAAAAAAATTTAACAAAAGTTGGTAAAAATTGTTTTTCGACGTAAATATCTTTTCAAAAATTTGAGATTATGGCTTTCAACTAATTTTATCTTATAAGAAATATTGTTTTCAAAAAATAGTACGCAAAATTAGTAAAAATTGATGTTCGGTTCTCGATATCTCGTGAATAATAGAAAACATTGACTTCAAATTAATTTCATTCATCCAATTTGTATTTGTTTATATTAGAAATAAAAACGTTTAATAAATGCTACTAAAATTGGTAAGAATTGATTAACGACTAAAAATCTCGTTAACAAAAATAGATTTTGAAATAAAACTATTTAATCATATGCCAAATATTGTTGGTTATTTTTAAATTTTTTAGAATAATTTAACTGATAACTTTTTTAACAAAACACGAAAACGTACCTTGCTTAAAAGACAAATATGACAGACAGGATGGGAAGTTATAAGTGTGAGTCGCATCCCAGCCTCTTTTTTAATAATAAAATTATCATCGCAGCTGCTAATCGTTGACGTTTTCTCGCTATGACTTCACAATTTTAAATTAACAACCAGATTTCTTGCGACATTAATTGCTCTCCTGGTGTAAATACATCTGCAATAAATTACGACTATATGATGCGCGAGCTTCTTGTAAGACATTTATTGCAGAATTCACATGGCAATGTAAACGCGACTGCAAGAATTTTCTGCAAGACTTCCGCGAGTTGACTTGCAAATGGAAACACGGCCTTAGAGTAAAATGTTAGCGCTGGTTCCGAATCCAAGCTCCGAAAAACACTTTTTCAACATTATTTTTATATTTTGTTCAATATATTCCAAAATTATGATATTATAACCTGAAAACTACAAATTTGTAATAAGATCAAAAATTGATTTTACACTTTTTTGCGTTTTTCTGTTTAGATTTGTTTGAATAAGAGCCTAAGCGTTCTTTTAAAGTAAATGTATAAAAGGTTAAGCCTTACTAATGACGATTTTTTGAAAAATTAGTAATATACAGACAATTTTTTGAACGAGACATTGAATCACGCGATGTTAGATTTGGAAAATCATCACGAATTGTATTGAAAAACAAACTACTTCATAATATAAATAGCCTCAAAAATCCTAATATAATGTTTTTGCTTTGATAATAAAAGGTTGTATCTCAAAAACCGAACGTGATAGATTGATTTTAAAATCAGATACGTACTAAACCCATCAAAAACCTTAATTTAATTTCAACCTACATTACCTTGTTGACCAATGTAATATAAATGTCTAAGTGATTTCAAGATTTTCTAATAAAATACAAATATTATTCAAAAATAATATTAAAAAAAGAGGCTGGGATGCGACCCACACTGATAACTTCCCATCCCGTCTGTCGATTTGTCTTGCTTAATAGTTTGTCTATATGTATCAATTTTTACCAAATTTGCGTACTAGTTTTTGTAGATTTTATTTTTTCATGAAAAAACGGACTGTTGGATTTTTATAAAAAAATTACTGAATATCGAAAACAATATTTTTTGCGAAATAAAATAAGTTTAAAGGCAATATTTGTGATTTTTGAAAAGCTATACTTGACTCGAAGGTAAATTTTTACGAAGTTTTAGTATTGTTTTTTTTTAGGTTTTTATTTTTTGTAAAAAAAAAAACTGTCAATTCGATTTTCCTCAAAATTTTACTGAATGTTGACAACAATATTTTTTGAAAGATAAAAGTAGTTTAAAGCCAATATCTCAAAGTTTTAAAAAGATATTTGGGTAGAAAACAATTTTTACCAACTTTTATTAATTTTTTTTTAGGTTTTTATTTTTTGTAAAAAAACTGTCAATTCGATTTTTCTCAAAATTTTATCATAATGTCAAAAACATTATTCTTCGTTGCACAAAATTGGTTTGGAGATGAAATAATATTTTAGTCGTAAAATTTTCGAGGTCACAAATTTTTTTTTCAGTTTTTTTGATTTATAAAAAAAACCGTTAATTGGATTGTTTTTCCAAAAATATAATTGTTTTGTATCACGTTACAATATATAATATAAAATTTAATTCAAGTCTCTAGCGTCATTGGTTCATGAGATATTTAGGTTTAACCAAAATTGTCACCTTTTTTTTAAACTGCTATGGTAAAAAAAACCACCCACGCAATTTTCTTTAGAGTCCTTTCTGCCTTATTATCTGTATAACAAAATTTATTTGAAGTCGATGTCTCTTCTGGTTCTTGGGCTATGGACGACGAAAAAAACGTCGCGAACGTTCGGACGTACGGACATACGGACATACGGACATACGGACATACGGACATACGGACATACGGACATACGGACATACGGACATACGGACATACGGACATACGGACATACGAACGTACGTACACACGCACGCACAGACATCTTTCTAAAAATCTTTTATTCCGACTCTAGGGGCCTTGAAACGTCGAGAAATGTCAAAATTTTTAATTTGACGAATCGGGCCATTACAATAACTTCCTATGGGAAGTTAAAAATCAAATCTTATTTTTTTTAAATATTTCAAATAAATATCAAAAAATCAGGATAGACGATTTTTTTTTTTAAATATTTTGTGTTTTGCTTTTTGAAATCACTTCAAACTCTTAAACACTTATTTTTACAGTGGCTTATGCGACCTAAGCTTACCTGATTTAAAGTTTTAAAAAACATGCATTTCTTTTGGGACATCAATCAATAACGCTTTTTTAAAAATTTGAATCTAAAAACTCTCTGCACAGAAACTTCTTTAAGAAGATTTTACTTTTTAAAAAACTTAATAAAGTTGGTATTGTAATTAATATAAGAAATTCAGAAATGCAAATATTGTGTTCAATTTCAATCAGATTGAATTCTAGAACACACCTATTATACGTATGAGAATGCAAAACTTATTGCCCAATCAGGTCTTTGTCCCGATTTTTATGATAAAACAGTTATGTTCTGAATAAAAAGTTAATTCAATTAAAATTTCTTAACTAATAATAATCAAAAATCACGAGCTTAAGGAGAAATTCGTGAATAAAAACAAGTTTATTAAAATTGTATTTTTAGATTTTGATGCGTCTTCAATATTTTTTTTTTCCAAATTTTGATATTGAATAAAACAGTAATTTTAAAATGTTTTCCTAAGAATACTATTTTCAACATGTAATTGTAAACTATGTACAATTTATTTAATACTACATAATTTGTTTAGACCTTTAACATTTAATTAGCTCAAAGTCAAGTCGAAACTACTATAATATATATATTTAAATATCAATTAAAACTAGCTTCAAGTTCATTAAATAACATAAACAACAAACAAAGAGTTAAGTTTAAGTATAGTTAATTATTTAATCGACTTTTTTTGGTAACACTACATTACTTGTATTAACAAAAGTACAAATTTTCCAAGCGGAAACTAATTGAATGTATATGGAAAAATCCATGGTAAACATAAACAAAAATAATTAATTAATTATTTTAATTGAACTTGTTCATTTTTTTATATTTGTTCGACGTGATTGTACATACATATTTAAGTCTATTAAACGTTAAAAAGTGCGCAATAATTTAACGGTTTAAAAATTTGAAAATAATTATTTAATTTTGATTGAGAATTCTATTTATCAAATTTTTTCACGATTTTGTATTGACTACATTCATCACATCTTCAAAACTATTTAATTAAAAATTCATATAAAAATAACGGAAAATATTTAATATTTTTATAAACAATAGATTTATAATGCATGAATATATTCATTATTTATGTTTTTTTAATAATTATTACCTGTGGAGCTGCTGTGATTGAGCCAACAGCTAAGGCGTATACCAGAAACAATTGAATCATAATTAATTGCCTTGTTCGGTCTTGACTGCTAATTTTTTAAGTATATTTATTTTTCTGAGGAGTTCTCGAGAAATCAACTATAAAAAATATTAAAAACACAATAGAGTATAAATAAATGTCTTTGATAGGTAATTTTAATTAATTCTTTTTTTATTTGTAATTTCTTCTTTTTTTTCAACACCGCACCTGATTCTGTCACACGCGTTTTGAATTTTTAAAACAAAAAATTGAAATAAATTCAAAACTAGGATTCCAATCAGAATTATTTCTATCTTAATATTATTACTAGTAAAACTTATTCTTTAAGCAGTATGCTAGCTACGGGCTCGAATGATCAACTTCAACTGACTACTTTACGGTTGAAAGATACTATCTTAATTGAGTAACAAGTTGACTTAGCCAAGAAGTCCAAGTCCGTATACCGTGAGTTCGTATAGCTTTTATCGCGTCGTCAGTTGGTCGTCGCGTCGATTTTACCAATTGTCGGTGAATTATTTTGTTGTTTTTGTTTTTGGGTTTTTTGGTTTTGGTTTGGTTTGCAATAAAATCATTACTGTTTTTGTATTTTCTCAAGATGAGATGGAATGGAAGTAGCATTTAAAGCTGGTTTTGTTGGTAGGGACACAGGGCTAGATTTTGATTCTTTGGAGCCTTATAGAGGTTAATTCAGCCAATTTCCTAAAATACACAGGTCGAGAAAGTTTTTTTTCCTGGAAATCAAATAAAATATTTCCGAAGGGTTTTGTGACTTAAATTCAAATCAGACCCCAAAACAACACATCAAGTTTTTAAAATATAACTTTTTAAAATTTGAAAACAAAAAAAAACATATTTAACTCTTTTTGAGGCTATATTCATGATGTGGTTTTTTTTTCAATAAAATTCGTAATGGTTTTCTAAATCCAATATATTTATTCAATCCATACTATTATTATAAATGCGAAAGTAACTCTATCTGTCTGTCTGTTACTCAATCACGCCTAAACTACTGAACCAATTTGCATGAAATTTGGTATGGAGATATTCTGATACCCGAGAAAGGACATAGGCTCCTTTTTACCCCGGGAAAATGACGCATTTCCATGGGAAAATTCAGGTTGGCCGATCGCTTTTACGCCTAAATTACTGAACAGATTTAAATAAAATTTGGTAAGGAGATAGTTTGAGACTTAAGAAAGGACATGAATTTACTTTTGACCTCGGGAAAAGAACGCATTCCCATGGGAAAGATTACTTTCCGGGAATCTGATCGATTCCACTCCAAAATTAGCAAAGATTTGAATAATATTTGGATAAAATTGGTATTACGGGAAAACAACACATTCCCAACCCTTATGAAATAAGTTGTCGAACATGTTAAACTTATCATACACGTATATTAACGCGGGCTTCGCGCGTCACGTGCCTCAAGCCCTCAACGTTAGACGCAAACTGTGGCTCCCACTAAGTTACACAAATAATAATTTTAAACCTAAACTTTGCTATGCTCAACCTTTCATCGCCAAACACGAGTCATGTAGGTACAACAATTAATTCACTGGGTCTGTCTTCTACTTCTGATAATTCTGTTTCGGCTGAGGCGCGGGGCGAGTGCGCGGGCGGGGGTCGGTACTCATGAGGAAACGCCAGTATGTAATATTAGCAAAAGTAGTGAGCGTGGAAGCATGTTGCAGCAGTGTAAATTGTTGGTTTGGGATCAATGTACAATGTCCCACAAAAAAGCAGTTGAAGCACTAGATCGTACACTAAAAGACATCAAGAACAACCGGGCTATCATGGGAGGGATGGTGGTTCTCTTAGTTGGCAACTTTAGACAGACTCTGCCGGTAATTACTGGAGGTACACCGGCAGATGAAATAAACGCATGTTTGAAAGCATCTGTGTTATAGGTACATGTAAAAAAGTTTTGTCTGACTACGAATATACGAGTACAGCTACACAACAATTCTCAAGCAGGGCAATATGCCGCTGCTCTTCTAAAAATCGGAGAAGATTGTATGCCAACAGACTGTAACGGCTCGATTACGTTGAGTCATGAATTCTGTCAAATTGTCAGTAGCACAGATGAATTAAAAAGTAATGTCTATCCAAACCTGTGGTATCCCGTGGCATGATGGTTAGTGCGTTGGACTATTCCATCTAAAGTTTTTATCACGGGTACTGCCTCTTGCGAGGAAGTGACAAATTCTCCAAGAGTAATTCTTGTCATGAAAAGTGCTTTCTCAAATTTGCCGTTCGGATTCGGCTTAAAACTGTAGGTCCCCTCCATCCCTGACAACAGTACTCGCACACAGGAATGTTTGAGAGTTGTAAGTCACTAGGCCCTAGTTCTCAACGGACTGTTGCGCCACCCAATTTATTTATTTATTAGTCTATCCAAACCTGCATATATGTATATATGGGCAATCGGGAGTGGTTGTGTGAGAGGACGTCGAAGTCGGACGTGAAGGGAGATATCGTCGAGTACCTCTCAGTAGACAACGTTATGGACACGGAGCAAATAACATCATACCCCATAGAGTTTCTTAATTCTTTGGAATTATCAGGGGTGCCTTCTCATAAGTTGAGATTGAAGGTTGGTGTTCCAGTCCTGTTAATGAGAAATCTTGACGCACCAAAGTTATGTAATGGCACACGGCTACAGATTACTCACCCAGGACGAAATATTAAAAAAGCTATAATCATGACTGGAATAGCAAAAGGAAAAAATGTTTTAATTCCCCGCATTCCGATAATTCCAACCGATTTGCCGTTTCAGTTTAAAAGAGTTCAGTTTCCTCTGAAAGCAGCATTTGCAATAACAATAAATAAAGCTCAGGTGCAAACGCTGAAAGTTGTAGCGTGCTCACGAGTCTTAAACCCACAAAATCTTTACGTTCTGGCCAAGGAAGGAAAAACAAAAAACGCCGTATATAAAAATGTATTGCAGTAACATATCTTCTTCTTAAAATGTATTAACCTAACCTAACCTAACCTAACCTGTGACAATCACACTTATTTAGTGCGATTCTCCCATCGGGCACAAGTCAAACATACGTACAAAAAAGTACAGGTCAGGTTTTTTCATACTACTATCCAAAAAAACTATCTTATGCGGACGAAGTCGCGGGTTAAAGCTAGTATTCAATATATTATTTCAAAAACTCTAAAATGTTCACTTGTCAAGGAATCACTGAACCGTTGAAGTTTTTAATAGCTGTTTAAAAATAGTTTTAGTTTTTTTTTTTAATGAATATACAGTCACAAGGCATTAGTTTTTAAAATATACATTGAAAAAATTATAAAAATGGTGTTGAAAGCTGGTAATTTTTTAAATTCGAGTTGATAGTCAAAATCAAAGTTTGGATTTAAAATCAGCATTAAATTAACTCCTATATACGATTTTTCCAAAACATGACAGCATTAAATTCAAACTTTCTGATAATGTACTAAAATGATTTGAAGTTTATTTAAGGACTATGTTGTATTTATGTTGGCCTTAAAATACGGTTTTTGATTGTGTTCAACATTTTTGAAATAACATATTTTAATACAGAAAAATTAAATGAGATACTTTTATTTAGGATATCTTAATTTTATAAATTTTTTCGTTTGTATGATAGAAATTATTTTTTTAATTTTGTTGACCAATGAATTGACCTTATACCAAAATGGAATCTCTTTAAGAACTAACCCTTAGATAACATTCTTTTCTTTGTTAGTGCAATATGAAACTCTCTGACACATGTATCCTTAAGGTCACTTGATTAGAATTGAATATAGCAGACGTTATTAAAGCAAGGTTTGACATAGCTTTTGTTGCTAAATAACAAAATGACATCTCGAAAACTTCATAGCAGACGTCACTAAAGGAGAATCTTAGATAGCAGACCTCACAAAAAAATAATAATTTGGATTAGTAGTTGTCACTTAATTACATAGTTTTAAGTGACAGACGTCAATAAATTACATTTTACGATACATCTGGAGTTACTTTACCCCAAATGATTTCATCTTAATAATATTAACTATGATTTTTGACAATGAAATTTGTCATAAAAATTGAGTCTTAGGAAGTTAATGTCACTTTCACTACAAAAGTCATTAAAATGAAACTTTAATATTTAACGTCACAAAAGCACGGTAACACTAAGTGATAATCCAAGTGAGTAGTTGTGTTTAAATAAAAGTCTACATGAAAGCTGATGACATTACAAACAGTCTCATCATAGCAATGTCATTCAATCAATTTTCTAGATAACAAAGAAATTACTAATTTGACATTAGTTACATCACAAAATTAATTCACAATTCAAACAAAAATCTTAAAACAAACGTCAAATCAAATAGTTCATCTTGAAATAGTACTTTCAGTCTTAACGTCACACCACGGCACTAATCAGACGTCAATAAGTCTCAGTCGAGATGACTGATCTCGCTACAAATAATATTTTGAGTTGTCTATAGGTAATTCAATGGTGTATGTTATCAGAACAATAAGTGTTAGCTGAAAGCCTGGTGGATATGGCTTTATAAAAATTAAGTTAATATGTATGTAATTTATTATATGTTTATTCTTCTTCTTTCCTTATACATTTACAAAAATGAATCGCAAAATGTGTTGGTTACCGCATAACTCAACAACGCCTGGACCAATTTGGCCAATTCTTTTTTTTTAAATGTTTGTTTAAGTTCAAGGATGGTTTTTACGGCGAGAAAAATTCCAATAATTGCCGGAAAACCATAAAAACAGCATCTAACGATTTCTAACTAAAACGTAGTCGGCTTAAAGAATTTGACTTTAAGTCATATCAAATTAAAAAAGAAGAAAAAAGTGTTGATGTCGATTTGCTGTTGTTTTTCTTGGATTTTCTGTTACCTTATCTACTGAGTTTGCTTTTGTCAACTGATAAACGGCTGAAACAATTAGTGTTAGTGTTTGTTTCGTTAGTGTTCAGTGACAAAATAATTTATGTATATATTTGATATGCCTCCTATAAGACGAAGCAAATTAGGTAGAAGAACCCAAACTGCTACAAAACAAGCTAATTACCGATCTAATCGTACTGCACAAGAACGTGAAGACCAAATTGAACGTGGAAGAATTCGGATATCACAAACGTGTGAAGCGCGAGCGCGACATTCAACTAATGATCGTTCAAGTTTGAATCGAGCTGCTTTAAGTTACTATGTGTCAATTGACTACAGTAACTACCAATGTGTTGTTATTGGTTCTATGAACTCTGTTTGCTTACACTGTAAGGCATTGAAACACAAAAACGAAGCTAATGGATTGTATTGCGCAAATAGTAAAGTGAAATTGGTACTATTGGATCCACCACCAGAGCCATTGTACTCATTGGTTCCAGGAAAAGGAACAGATTCCATACACTTTTTGACACTTATTCAACACTATAACAATTGCTTTCAAATGACTTCATTTGGGGCAACAAATGTAGTTCGGGAAAATTTCATGCCAACTTTTAAGGTTTGTATTATAGCAGTTATTCATAATTATTTTAGGGAACAACATTTTCTATCACCTAATGTAAGATGTTTATTGATAGATATTAGTTACAACTAAATATATAATTTTTAAGATCAAATATTATTTAAGTTTGATCACTGACAATCCATAAATTTATACCCCATTGCTTATTTATTTTATTTTATAGTGTTTGGTACAAAAATAATATTTTTTTTTAATTAACAGATACAAGGGCAAATATATCACAGAGCAGGTTCACTGTTACCAGTGTCAGATAGCGACAGCAAATTCCTGCAAATTTATTTTATGGGCAATTCACCACAAGAAATTGATCTGCGTTGTGCAAATAACAATTTAGTAAAGAGGTCTATTGTAGAACAATTACAAACGTTATTTCATGAACACAATCAATTGATTATATTGTTCAAAACTGCACTGGATCTGATGCAATCTGATAATCACAAAATTGTAATCAGAGCTGACAAATCACCTGCAGGTCAAAAATCAAGACGTTTTAATGCACCAACTATTGATTTAGTTGCTATCGTTGTAGTTGGAGAAAACTTGTAATCCCGTGATATTGTTTTCCATCGTCGAAATGAATTACAACGCATAAAGCAATCAAAAGACGAACTTATTCAGAAGATGTTTCTCAAAATTACAAAAACCATGATTGGTTGAGCGAACGAGCTATATTGGCTGCAAAAAACATTGATGTAAATGAATTAAATTTCGAAATTCAAGAACAAATTACAGGCGAATCGAGGATATATAAATCAGTTGATTCGGCTACTAACCAAGATGGTGTAGTCAATTATCCACCGGAATTTTTAAACTCGCTGGATTTGCCAGGACTGCCACCTCACAATCTTCTATTAAAGGTTGGATCAATAGTTATAGTGTTGCGAAATATCAACCAACCTCGTCTTTGCAACGGTACACGGTTAGCGATAAAATATAGCGAAGCAACTATGTATACTCAAAGGAAAGTATAAAGGAGAAAATGTTCTTATACACTGCGCATCCCAATGATTCCGACTGATGTGCTATTTGAGTTTAAATGACTACAGTTTCCAGTGCGGCTTGCTTTTGCTATGACCATAAACAAGTCCCAGGGACAATCATTAAGTGTTTGTGGTATTAATCTAGAAAATCCATGTTTCTCACATGGTCAATTGTATGGTGCCTGTTCCTGTGTTAGAAAACCATCAGATTTGTTTGTCTATGCGCCAAGTAATGGAACAAAAAACATCGTATATCACAAAACACTAAAATGATAATAAAAATGATTTCTGTTAATAATTATGATTCACATAATAAGTTAATAATAAAATACAAATAAAAAAATAAAAACATTAGGTGTCTTCTTTCTGAATGAATCTTGTACTTACAAATTTAAATCCTCTTAGATCACTCTAGAAATTCAGAAAAATCAATTTCTCTAGACCAATTATACCTTTCATTGGTTTTCATCATTGAAACCAATCATTGGAATTTTTTCTGACAGGTTGGTTATAGCTTTCATTTAAAATTTCTGTCATTGGACATAATTGAAATCAAGCATTTGAGGTTAAAGTTGATCACTGAAAGGAAAATTGACAGGTGGAAATGCAAAGAAAATGGAATGCTTTCAGTGGAACGACTTTGTTCCGAATTATGAAATCAAAAATAAGGTGGTTATTAAAAACGATTTCATCGTTGAAACATTAAAAATGGAAGTAAAAACAAAGATCAATACTTTTACAATATTTTTTTCGTAAAAAAATCTACAACTCATGATCTTTATTTTCACATCAAATATAACAACCTTAAATTTCTTAACTACTTTTCAGTCTCTTTCCTTTTTCTAAATGAACATCGTATCTACATACAAAACTGAAATACTTAGAACCTTAAAGCCTAGAATTTTCAAAAAATTAAATTTGTACATTTTAAATGAATCTCAAAAATGATGTTCCGGCCGGAAAAAAATTGTAAGTACTCGGTTTCCAAATTTAAGTCTTAAAGGTATTGTAAAATTATTCATGATTTTTAACTACTCTAAACTTTAAGCTCATAAACATAACTCAGATAATTTTCAACCGTTTGACTTGAAATTTTGAATATATATCTTGAAAAATAAATGCTCTTTGGAAGCACGTAGTATATTTTTATATTGCTTGGTTTGTTTGTAAAGAAAGGTAACCTGTCGATTTTTCAGGCAAGTTTTCTAGAGTTGCCTGAGACCTTACAAAACGTACACAAAAATATGCAAAGACATGATTTTGAATGAATAAAATTAAAAATACTTTTCTTCGAAATTCGAATGATTTCTGAAAAATCATAAGTTTTGTTTGTACATGATATACAAAAAAACAGGACGCCAGACGTCATTTTCTCCTAAAACCCTACAAAATGATATCTAACATAGAAGTTTTAGGCATTTCCAAAAGCAAATGTACTTAATGACAAATAGTTTATAGAAGAAATCTCAAAGAGATACCTTATCCAAAAATTTAAAATTCAAGAATATTTTAATAGATATACATTTTAGCAAGGTAAAACGGCAAAATAATTTCAAGATAGAAAATTTTCGCCTATCAAAAATATTTGTAAATCCGACCCTGTGATTACACATGAGTGTAAAAAATATTTATCGGTCTGCTTGGTTTTGTATTTATATTTTCTTTTTTTACAATTGCATACTACCTGTTGATGGTTGTATTAATTTTTGTTTATAATATTATGGAGCTGTGGATTATTATAATCAAAACGAAAAATTGTGCCAAAAGGTAAAATGAAAGGAAAAACAACTTAAACAAGTGAAGAAGATGCCGGTTTGTTGTTTTGTTTTTATTACGTTTTTATCGAATTTAATTGGTTTTGTCGAAATTACTCGTACAATCATGAGTATGGGTTAGAACTGAAAACATTTCCAAATTATAATTTTTCACAATTAAGCATAAGAAACTTAAAGTCTTATCACTGATTTTTATACGCATACAAATTTAGTACAAGGTCAAGTTTATAGTTCTTTGGCAAAACCTTCTAAGTTTAATGACGTAGATACAAATTTTAATTTAAAAAAATAATCCAGTTCTTGGAACAAAATATTCCATTATACAAAAATACGTTCAATTTTTATTTGTATCAAAATAGATATACAAATTTTGTGATCTTGTTCCAAAGGGAAAACCACTAATTCAATGAGTCAGTGGAACTTTGGATGTTTAGAATTACTAATTTAGCCCTATAGGCTTTATTTTGATTAATTCTACCCTAGAGATGTTTTAAAACAAATAAGATATACTCATTAATGGTGAAATTGAATATGCTATAATACCTAAAATATGGATTCAATTTGCTTATTCAGAATGTAATTTTCTTATACAAAAATGTACGCACACTTCGTTTTTTTTCGGATTTTTACTTTATTGGATTAAAATATTTATTTCCTTGATTTATTTACGGTGTTTCAAGGCCAACTTGTTGCACAAAATTGATATAAACACTTTCAAAAACAAACAGCATTTTATTGATGCCACTTTGATTTTTTAATTGCACTTTAAAACAAAAACTACAAAAATAGGTTAACAAAAAAAATAATTAAATTTTCTTATGACTGTAGTTTTTTGTTAATAGTTTAATTATGATGTTGGCCACATTGTAGCAAGATTTTAATGAAGTCTTTTAATAATGAACATTTTTTGGACAGTGACACAATTTGCTTTGCCTTAAATTTGAATTGCAATACAAAATTTCATGGCAATAATTATTAATTATTAATATTCATGTATATTTAAAGAAATAAATAAATCTTGAAAATAATTTAAGAAAGAACCGTTCGCAATCACTCAAGTAATTTTCAAAAATAAATAGAACTTATTATTTTTTGTGACTATATTGCAAGAAACACCACTGTCCAGTGTCCAGCCATTGTCAGATAGTTTTTGACATTTATTATGACAGTTGCTTATAATTGTTTGATGTTAATTATTAAAAATCTTAAAATCTGCTGACCGTGCGAAAAGGCAATGTTTCATTGAAAGGTATAAGCTTTTTATTTTCACAATAGTCCAATCCAGATAAGATCAAGAAAATAAATCAGATCAGATCATCTTCAAATCATATTTTTGACGTTTAGAGCGAGCGGAGTTGCCCTTCGATTATTTTGTTCAACGAATATTTGTTTGTTCATTTTTATTTATTGAAATGATACTAATGTATTTTTTCAAATATATTTTTTTGGCGCAAAATTTAGTAAAATGTTAATGCCATTTTTTGGAATTTACTTAGATTTAAAGATGATTATCCTAATTTTAATCGATTTTAACTTCTTACTATTTCTTAACAATTTGTTAGGATTAAAATCATGCAATGGGTACTTTTACTTTGCAGCAATTTTCTAAATCCATATGACATCTGTACAGTTATTCTTATAAGAACGGTGGATGGAATGGTCCAATCAACATTTGGGAAATCCAATTAATAGGTCTGTTTAAGTTTATTTGCTTTGTTTATTTTCATGAACTGTCACTTTCTAGACATGTTTGGATGCTTGTTTTTTAAAATAAAAGCCAATTGGCAATTTAATAGTTAGCAAAACGAAAAGAAAGGTTAAAAGTTTTGGACTCCCTTGGTAAATTGTTAAATATTTAGCAAATTGCGAACTAGTAAATTGTTAAACCCTTAACAATAAGCAGTTTTAAATTGTGTGCCAATGTTTTTATTAAAATAGCTGGAAGTGATACCAAACTTAAAAAGAAAAATAATATAGATGATAATACAAATAATAGATGATCTGGATCACAGGGACAATAGGACGTGGATAATGATGATCCGAGATGTTTTATTTTCTTGATCCGATCTGGATTGGATCATTGTCATAATATTAAAGGAATTTCCAATAGAGACGGCATTATTTTGACAACTCGTGGTGGCCATATTGTTTCTGTTACTTCCTGTCAAAATATCTTCTTTTAATCAGTCAACAAAATGTCAAATCATAGTGGCAGCAACAGCGTTAAGCATCACGTGAAAATGGAAAAAAAATGACTTTTGAGCAGTCTGAAGTTAATCCCAATTTTGGTCGAAAAATCATTTTTGGCAATGAGTCCAATAATAGGATAAGTGGGTACGTGAAAAAACTTAATTACCGGGTTTTGGGATGACACTGATCCACACAAGATTCACGAAGTGCCAATCAATTCAAATAAAGTTATTTTTTGATGTGGATTTTGGGCTGTAGGTGTCATCGCTCCGTTATGATGTTAGCCAGGCCACCACCGTTAACGGCCGGCCGGGCGTGGCGTGGCGCTGCGATCGCTATAAATTGATGATCACCAACTTTTTGTGGCTTAAATTGAATGATTTTGATACCGATGACATTTGGTTTCAACAGGATGGCGCTGCGTGTCACACAGCTCAAGACACAATCGACATTCTGCTGGAGTGGTTTTATGGCATGGTTATCTCATGCCGAGGAAAGTAAATTGGCCACCAAGATCGTGTGATTTGACCCTTTTAGACTTTTTCTTGTGGGGCTTTCTTAAGTCACATGTCTATACGAATGAATCGTAAGACCACCGCTGCTCTCAAAGACAATATAATCGATACTATCAGTCAAATTCTCTCTGATGTATGACCCAAAGTAGGCGAAAACTGGAAATGCTTAACCCTTTGTTAAGAATATCAACACAATATAGGAGGTTTCTTTTAATATTTTAGTCCTTTTTGATTATTTTATTGCTCAATTTTAATATAGATTTTATACTTTATTATGTTATTATATTTCCACCTTTAATTTTAAAATTGATCAAAATAATTTACTTATGCATAATTCTTAATCTATTTATTATTTAACCAAATAAAATGTTTAAAAGCTTTCCATTGAATAAATTAGAATAGTTATTATACCGGTTAGGTTAACACAAAATAGAACAACAACAAACAAACAAACAAAAAGAAGTTCAATAAAATGGATTTTTAATTGCATCTAGAATCTCAATCTATCTAAAAAGTAGTTATTACATTTTTGTATGTATATTTGAATTAAAGTACACCAAAGGTCAACTAATATGACAAAGTGTGTATGTTTCTTTGACAATAAAATTATTTTTAATACGATGATGTCCCCACATTAATAAGGTTTAATAAATGAATTAAATAATCATTAACTAACAGTTTAGGTATGTTAATATTTATAAAATTAAATAGAAATTGTTTCATAAAATTTTATTAGATTGTTAAACAAATAAATACATACACTTAATACATGTTTTTATGAATCATGTAATTTTGTTTGTGTAAGTCTGGCAATTATTTCGAATCAATGTGATAAATTTTGTAAATCAAGTTCAAGTTGGGTAAACTTATGTCAAAAAGTGATTCATGATTCCCGACAATATCAGCAACTTATAATGACTCTGATTGATTAAAGTTTCACTCAAAAAACTAATAGAATCCCAAAATACTTAACTAGTTCTTTAGACCACCATCCCAACAGCTAACCGGTGTGTCAGGTGTTTTAAAAATGGAAACAATTGGAACATTTTTGTTCTTGTTTTTATTAAAACAAATCACGAATTATAATAAAAAAAAAAAACAAAAACATGATAAACAAAATTGAATAAAAAACAAATTAAAAACTTTGAATACTGAGACGTGGCGGAATTTCACAGTTTTGTGGGTTATTCGATTTATTATTATGCTAATGAAAATTCAAATTATAAAAACATTTTAATAAGATTTTCAAATTATTGAATAAATAAAGAAAAGCTGAAGTTCATTTACCTCAAAATTGTTTTGAGTAGATTCTAAGTAGGGAGTATAGTTTTATGAAGAAAATACTGACCTATCTCTTTCTATCTTGAA
This sequence comes from Eupeodes latifasciatus, assembly GCA_920104205.1. Lineage (NCBI taxonomy): Eukaryota > Metazoa > Arthropoda > Insecta > Diptera > Syrphidae > Eupeodes > Eupeodes latifasciatus. The sequence continues at coordinate 140,894,169 of OV049925.1, read as the reverse complement.
AACACGACAAGCTTTAATATTTTAAAGTTGGGTTAGCTTAGGGAGAAAATTATACAATGCTTAACAAGGTTTTTCGTTAATGCCGATTAATTTGCGAACTTTTCCCATGGGTTTTGATGCCCTTAACCCGACTTCAAAATCACTTTATCACGTCAGGTTTTTTGAAGCTGCATAAATTCATAAAGTAGTTTTTTTTTTTCAATAAAATTTGACATAGTTTTCGAAATTTTTAGTTTCTATTTTCGAAAAATCTACTTTTATTTTGTTTTTGTTTTGGGTTTTAAATTTTTGTAAAAAAAATGCTTCCATTTTTCTAAAAGTTTTAAAAAATCTCAAAAACGTTATTCTTTGATACATTCAATTATTTTGGATGTAACATAATTTATTTTTTCGCAAAATATTCGGGATGACAAATATTTTTTTTTTTGAACCTTTGATTTGGACTCTAGGGACCTTGAAATGTCGAAAAAATGTTCAATTCGACTAATTAGCCCATTGGAATAACTTTCTATGGAAAGTTAAAAATATTCAAATAATGTTGGAAACGGGGGATTTTAAAATTGGAGCATGCAATTAAAAGTTCAAAGTTTGGACTCAAAATCAGCACTAAAAATTAATTCTGAAACGTAGTTTAAAAAACCATGAAGGCATTTAATTAAGGTTTCTCGAAACTTCATATTAAGTCAGAAGAAAAACTCATAAATATTGAGAATTTTCAGACACTAAAATGATTTGAACTTTATCTAGAAGTCAAAAATTTTACTTTGCAAGGTCATCATACTTTTTTTATAAAATGCTATATTGTGCTTTGCCTTAGCCTTTGGGCCCTTTCACACCAAACGAATCCGAATCAATCAGAATCATTCCGAATCAAGTTGAATCTGATTGACCAAGATTCGGCTTCGAGCGCTCCGTTTAAATGTGAAGGGATTCTTTTCCCGCCTTCAGACCGGACGAATCTGGTTCAATCAGGTTTGATTCGAGGTCGCACTTGATTCAACCTGTCGGATTCCTTGATTCTTGATTCTTGAATCAACAACCATACGAGATGGACGTGGAGTTATTAATTTTAAAAGTTAAAGAAAATAGTGCGATTTATGATTCAGGTTGATTCAACTTGATTCAGAGTGATTCTGATTGATTCGGATTCGTTTGGTGTGAAAGGGGCCTTAGCCCTAGCTTTAGCCTTAAAAACGCCGTTTTTAAATATCTTTGACATTTTTAAAGAAATATATTTTAAAAAATTGATCTGATATACAAATTATACGACTATGTTTGTATATACGAATTCAGGTCATCTTAGTATAATTTTGTCTTTGGGACAGAACAAAAAGTAACTTAATTTTGACAAACAGGGTAATCTTGCCTTGAATATAATTGTGATTGTTTTTCTTATTCTTTTCTGAAGTATGATGAGATGACTTACAAAATTGTTTATTTGAAAAAAATACAAAAACCACAGACAAGTCATTAATTAAGAACTTGAATATTTGAAGTGAAACTTCAATTTTGATTTGTTTGCAAAAATTATGGAAATATTCATGTCAAGTGCATTAACCTCTGATCTTATCTTGAACCTTATAATTATTATTTTTACATGATTGATAATGATTTGTATTAAGTAAGACGATGCTCAAAACAAATTAAAATAAAACTTACAATGAATTCTAAATTGTATTCACAATTTTTATTACACAAATTTACATAAACGTGTTGATTAGGGTTTTATAAACTTTCTTAAAGAACTTCTGCTAAAATTATTTTGGAATATATTAGAATTAAGAAGAATTGAAATTAACTATATGCAAAAATTGTGGTAGGTAACTCGTTTTCTATAATTTAATAACAATAAACTTCGGCTCCCTTAAAGCTTTCATTTCTATTTAGCTTAATGTAAATTATAACCTAATTTTTTTTTTTGAAAAAAAAAAATAGGCAATGCGTGAATTAAGTTTATTAAATATTAAAATTCGGTATTTATGTTAATATTTTTTTTAAGGCGAAAACAATGAAATGCTTTAGATGAAAAGATTAAACAAAATTATTACATGCGATGGTTGAATATGTAAAATTGGATTCCTTAAAAATTTTGATTTTATAATTTAACCAGATATAATCTTACTACGATTTAGAACTTGTAAAAGTGTGTCTTATGTGTTTACCTCAGCAAAGTCTTGTAAAGTAGTTTTTTTAACTTAAAGTCAAGAACTCATATCTGATATAATTTGCAAATTAAAAGTGTCTGCGGATTCAACGATTATTATGAATAAAATATATTTTACAAACATTTTTTAAAACAATTGAGATAATAGCCACGTTTTATTATTACAATGATCCAATCCAGATCAGATCAAAATATAAAACAACTCGGATCATCATACATATTTAAAATTATTTGACGTTTATAGCGGAGTTGCCCTTGTTTTATTTTCCCTGTGATCCAGATCAGATCACGTTACAAATACAAATTGAAATCCAGCTTTTAGCTTAGATCTATTCTTTTTATCAAAAAAATAGTTTTTTCTATTTCACACCAGGTGACATTTTGTCTTGGAGAGTTTGGCTTCACTTCCAAATATTTCAATAAAAACAGTGTTTCCACATTACCGTTTTCATTCATCTCTTAATTGAAATATTTTTTAATTACATATTGAAAAGCCGTGAAGCATATTTTTGATAGTCAAATTTGACTATCATTTTCATTCCGTCTGTGTAAGATGATTCAACTCAATAAAAACATTAAAACAAATGTCCACAATGATTTTACGGAGATATTTTGGAATCTTAGTCCCTTAAATTTTTGAAATGCAAAAAACTGAATAGTTAGACTCCTGATTTTTAGCTCATTACTCATCTCAAATTTTAAAGGTTTCACCTTACTTCAAATGTACTAGTGTTTTTTTAGAAATGTGGTCTGGCTCGCATAAATTCCAGACAATTTTGGATCACTTTTTGTAGCAATTAGGTCTGTATGTCAGCAATGACTCGCTGAATATTCTCTTTAAAGGCGTCAATCGTCTCGGGTTTACCTGCATAGACAAGCGACTTCACATAATTTCACAAAAAATAGTCTAACAGTGTTAAATCGCATGATCTTGGAAGACACGCCACAGGACTCGCGCAAAACGAACCATTATTGTTTTGGTAATAAATTCACACGATTTGCAAACGTTGTTCAAAAGTAAGTCTGTTCATTTTAAAATGGCAACATCAAAAAAAAATCAAGTGACAGCTGTCAAAAAGACTAAATCCAGAAAAAGTATTACCAGATTAAAAAAAATGGTTGCCTGTAAAGTCGGTTTTACGGGCGAAGTTTTTACGTGACATTGTCTTTTTCTCGGTAGAATATTTATTGATATGAATATAATTAAATTGCACAATAGGAACAAGGAATTGAATGAAAATAAGAATTGCACAAATTTTTTAAACTAATAATTTACTTAACACTATCAACATTTATCAATAGTATGACATAACCTATAAACTCAGTTTCTCAACTTTTGTGTCAATCTAACAATTAATCAATCAATCATAGTTTACGATAATGAAATATCAGTGTACAATTATTTACCTTTATTGTTGTAGTTGTTGTAAATGACGAATCTAAGCACTCCACATTTTCACTACAGACACAGCTGACGCTACTTTAACCACACGTGTGAACTTGTATTATGACGCTTTCTTGTTTTTCCAACGCCAAGAACGTTCGAGAAAGACAAAGACAGAGACACAAGCATGCGCCGATTCAATGCGCCTAATTCTCTAGTGCTGCGCGCAAGGCAGACCGATCATAGTTGAGTGGGAGAGAGACGCAAGGCATTCGGCGGGCCTCTCTCTCGTTCGGTGACTCATCGTAACGTTACCGGGCGTTACACTTTTTCATAAGTGACTCAAAGCCGCAACCTAATTTAAGACGTTGTCACGTCAAAAACACACTTCTAAAAATAATTCGTTTAAAATTTCATTAATCCATAAAAAGTATTCTATTAGTATACTATTTCACACCAGGTGACATTTTGTCATGACATTTTTGGAGAGTTTGGCATCACTTCCAAATATTTCAATAAAAACAGTGTTTCCACATTACCGTTTTCATTCATCTCTTAATTGAAATATTTTTTAATTACATATTGAAAAGCCGTAAAGCATATTTTTGAAAGTAAAATTTGACTACCATTTTCATTCTGTCTGTGTAAGATGATTCAACTCAATTCAATTCGATTGAACAATTTCAGATTAGAATTGTCAAAATTCATTGTTGCCATGGTGATATTTTAAATTGATCCCTATAAAATATTTAAATTAAACTGTTTTTGAATAAAATTCTTACTTTTCTTGTCCTTTTCGAATGTCGTAAGCTTTGTCGGTCACAAGAATGTGTTTTTTTTTATAAAAAAAGCTAAATAAGAAATTGTTCCACTCGTTTGTGTAAGCGTCTGGTAGCTCTATTCGGAATAAATATATTTGTTTGGAAATGTCTATGACATTTTTGTTGTGACAGCTTTTTAGGTCTTATGACTATCACCTTACACAGATCAAATTCGATTATTTTGATAGTCATTTATCAACAATCACCTTAGCCGATTCCACCCCTGAACTTTCGTTTTTTTTTTTTTGATATGATTTATTATAATTGTAATAATTATTTCAATTATTTTTTTTTAATCAAGAATGAATTTGAAATTTTATTTTAGGAATTTTGTTTTATTTTTTTAGCCCAGAATATTTTTTCGTTGTTCTCTCCTAGCTCACATAATTATACCTTCAAAATTTATTCTCAATTAATGTTTTAATTTAATAAAATTCAAAGTATTAAACTAGGTGAATTTTCTCAAAGAAGCTTTAGCATTTCAAAAACCTTAAACGTAAATTTGTTTCCATTGCATACTTATTGGATTTTAAAGGTTTCAAAGCTTTTTAACGGTTCGCATTCAAAATCTTGTTAATTTATCTAGTACAAAATTTTGAATGGGAATGAATTTGATCTTTTTTGCTCTCACTTTTCTAGTAAGTTGATAAGTTATGGTCTTATGGAGATTCTAGCACACCAAAGTTAAAATCCCAGAGTAGCTACTTTAATTCTTAGTAATTTGCTAAATCCATTTGAGTTCTGATTTTTTGACATTTCAAATTTATAGGTCCGTTCGGATGATTTACATAGGTGTGTTTATTTTTTTTTTCAGCAGCTGTCAACCTTAAGACGTGTTCAGATGCATCTTTTTAAAAAAGCAAATACTATTTTGGAAAAGGTAGACATTTGATAAATATGTATAAATTTTGTAATTTGTAAATCCTTAGCCGTTACCACTGGGTTGTTTAAATTCTTGCGTATTCTTTTGTATGAATATTTTGTTATGTGCTTATTTAGAGACAGTTTCCCTTTTTTTAAATCATAAGTTCTTCGAACTTAATATAAAGATTCATCAAAAGAATTTAAAAAACTTAGCTCAATTTCTAATTTTAAAATGAAAAAAAAAAATGAATATAAAATTTTATGAGTAACAGAATTTAAAAAAAAAGAACAGTCATTAAGCTAAAAAATTCCTTTCAGAATTCTGAAAACATAAGAATTTTATAAAACTCAACTAAATTCTTACATTCAAAAGAGTTCAAAAATAAGATCGTGCTCAAAAAATGATAAATAAAAAACTACTTTTTGAGCATTCCTCAATCTGCTGCAGAAGTTATATACAAAAAATCTCAAAACTGAAAAAAGTATGTATTTTTTAATATAAAGAAATTGATTTTAAACTACTTGAAACGAAAATATAAAAATAATAAATTGTTGTTGACTTCTAATCTTATTATTTAGTTATTGATTTATTTGATTATTTAAAAATATGAACAAAGATTAAAACAATATTTTCTCTTAAATATTCATTGCTTCAGTCGAATCATCTTTCAACTGACTTTTCTCAAATTTTTGTAAAAAAAAGTATCAAATAGTTAAATCTTCTCATTTAAATCAAATTCCATACATGTTTTTATTCTAAAAGTTTGTTTTTTTTTTTAAATTTTATATTTTTGACTAAACCTTTTTTTAATTTCATCAATTAAATAATTTATAATCTTACTAATTTCTTTTAAATAGCACAAAATTCTACATTTGTATCAAAAAAGTGTTTAAAAAAAATTATAATTGGTTTGTAAAATTTTTGAAAAGTAATTATAATTTAAAAACAAATTTTGAAATTATAAAATTTTTCACTGTAGAATATGCAGAAAACTGAATAGTTACATTTAGACTCCTGATTTTTGGCCATACTCATTACTCATCTCAAATTTTAAAGGTTTCAAACCTTTTTAGCTCACAACAAAATTATTTAAAATGTACGAGGGTTTTTTTTTAGAAATATGGCCTGGCTCGCATAAATTCCAGGCAATTTTTGACCACTTTGTGCAGCAATTAGGTCTGTATGTCAGCAATGACTCGCCGAATATTCTCTTTAAAGGCCTCAATCGTCTGGGGTTTATCTGTACAGACAAGCGACTCCACATAACTTCACAAAAAATAGTCTAACAGCGTTAAATCGCATGATCTTTGAAGACACGCCACAGGACTCGCGCAAAACGAACCATTATTGTTTTGGTAATAAATTCACGCGATTTGGAAACGTTGTTCAAAAGTAAGTCTGTTCATTTTAAAATGGCAACATCAAAAAAAAAAAGAAGCTGGGATGCGACCCACACTGATAACTTCCCATCCCGTCTGTCGATTTGTCTTGCTTAAAAGTTTGTCTATATGTATCAATTTTTACCAAATTTGCGTACTTTTTTTTGTAGATTTTAATTTTTTATGAAAAAACGGACTGTTGGATTTTTATAAAAAAATTACTGAATATCGAAAACAATATTTTCTGTGAAATAAAATAAGTTTGAAGCCAATACTTGTAAGTTTTGAAAAGCTATTTTAGTCCAAAGTAAATTTTTACAAGTTTTAGTATTGTTTTTTTTTAGGTTTTTATTTTTTGTAAAAAACTGTCCATTCGATTTTTCTCAAAATTTTACTTAATGTTGACAACAATATTTCTTAAAAGATAAAATTAGTTTGAAGCCAATGTCTCAAATTTTTGAAAAGATATTTACGTCGAAATACAACTTTTACCAACTTTTATAATTTTTTTTAGGTTTTTATTTTTTGAAAAAAACTGTCAATTCGATTTTTCCTATTGTTGAAAACAATATTTTTTATAAGTTAAAATTATTTAGGAGCCATTATCTCAAATTTTTGAAAAGATATTTGAGTCAAAAATCAATTTTTAACAACTTTTGTTAAATTTTTTTTCGGTTTTTAATTTTTTTTGTAAAAAAAACTGTCAGTTCGATTTTTCTCAAAATTTTACTGAATGTTGAAAACAATATTTTTTGAAAAAAAAATATAAATTAAAGCCAATATCTCAAAGTTTTGAAAAGATATTTGAGTCGAAATTCAATTTTTACCAACTTTGAGTAATGTTTTTTTAGGTTTTTATTTTTTATAAAAAAAATCCGTTGATTGGATTTTTTTCCAAAAATGTGCTTCTTTTGTATCACATTACAATATATAATATACAATTTAATTCAAGTCTCTAGCGTCATTGGTTCGTGAGATATTAAGTGTTAACCTAAATGTTCACCTTTTTTTTAAACTGCTATGGTAAAAAAAACCACCGACGCAATTTTCTTGAGAGCCCTTTCTGCATCTTTCTGCCTTATTATCTGTATAATAAAATTTATTTAAAGTCGATATCTCTACGTCGCAAACGTACGGAAGTACGAACGTACGTACACACGCACGCACAGACATCTTTCTTAAAATCTTTTATTTCGACTCTAGGGACCTTCAAATTTTCAATTTGACAAACCGGACCCATTACAATAACTTCCTAGGGGAAGTTAAAAATCATGTGACAGCTGTCAAGAAGACTAACTCCAGAAAAAGTATTACCAGATTAAAAAACACACTTCTAAAAATCCCTTTGAATTTTATCTTTTACAATTATTTTAATCTTGAAATTTACGAAAAACTGGAATTCTGAATAAATTGTATTATGCTAAATGGTTATTTCTTCCTGATACAAACATTTTTAATTTTACGTAAACAATTAAAACAAAATTATAATTTTGTTTTTATGACGTTGTATATTTATTTATCCAAGTAATTTTCCGAAATCAAAATTTAACCTTGACAAAAACTAACAAAAAATTTTATTTGCGTATTCCAATTTTTGTCTTAAAATATTTCATACACAAAAGTCTCAATCAAAAAGCTGGTTCTCATTAACTTGTTTTGAATCTCAAAATATTATTCTGTAAATATTTACAATTTCCGCATTGTAACTAAATAAATCTTCAAAACAATCAAAACAAAAAACCTGAAATATTTTGTTTTTACTTTTTATTATTTTCACAAATTTATATACTAATTTTAAATAATTACATAGTTTTTTTTTCTTTAATTTAAATAAAATTCTAAAAATAAAATCAAAACAAAAAATAAATAAATAATATCACACACTTTTAAAAACAAAACTTAAATCTACAATTACTAAAAACCTACATTAAATCTATGGAATTACTTTTAAAAAAAAACATACATTTTGTAACTCTACAACAAGTTTGTTTTAAGACTTTTAAACTTTTTCTTAAGTAGATTAAATAATTTCACAACTTAAAATCAAATCACGAACTCTTCTGTCTCATTACCGATTTCTCCGGATATTCTGTTGTTGTTGGACTCGCCGAATAACCCGATGTAAGTCTCTGCACAAAACGATTAACTGCAGTCAAAGCTGACAGAGGAATCTGATTTCACAAACAAACAACAACACAATTCATAAGAAAAATAATTGCAAAGAAAAATTATAATTTAATTAACAGACTGCAACTCCTTACCTCGAAGATACTATCAATCAAAGGTCGAAGACTAAAAGATTTCTCCTCATTGTTAGCCTCATTCGTTGCCTGCATCAAATCTAGATTATGATTCGGAGTCTGCATCCAATATGGGACTTCGATCGCATTAAGAAAAACTGACTAGAATTCAAAATGAGTGAACGCATAAATATTTACGAGTACTTATTCAAAAATTAGGTCGAATTGGAAAATTGAAACTCACCTCGTTCATTGGCATTATACTCCGGCGATCGCCTCTCGTGTAACCATTTATCTTGGTAAACTCTGTTACCAGGTGTGTCGTGACGACCAACAAGATGAACCATACAAATCGATCCATTGCTGTTATAAGAAACTAGAACAAAAAAATACAAAAAAGAAAACCGTTAAAAAATTACAATTTTAAAACAATAAAATTATTAAAAATTTACATCATTGTAATGCATTTTTCTGTTTTTTAATTCAACACAAATTTTAACTAATTTTCCGGCGAAAGAAAACCTCCAACGAACTTTGAGAGAAGAAACGACGACTTCTATCAAATTGCATCTATGAGCTGAACTCAACTGTGCGAATGTACATTGCAAAGTACAAGATTAAAAGCCAGAATTCTCAATTCTCAAAACAGCTTCTATAATCTTTTTCTTTTTTGTTTCTATACCCGACAAGGCCATTTGTTAGTCTGTCTCGCTGTAGGTATAACTATACTGCCTATAGCCTAACTACCTAAGCTATCTGAAGAAAACCAAAAACCTGCACCTATTGGGATCAGCTCATATGATAGCTGTATTATAGAGTCGAAGCCAGAGTTAGAGTAAGCATAGCAGGGTAAACGTTCTCCAAGCTCCATGCTTCATAGCATTATGGCAATCAATTGGTTTGGAAATAGGTTCTTAAGCAGCTTGGCTTTGTTGCACTAACGATGGATTTTCGTTTAAATTTTTACGAACGTAGTGTAGGTACGCTTTGGTTTGAAGATAATTTTTATTTATTTTTTGTTTGACCTTAATTCAGTTGCGCAGGCTGACGCTGAACGCCACCGCACGCCGAATAAAGTGAAGTCGAAAGTTTCAACGTTCGAAATTGTTTTACATTTTTGTTTTTTTTTTTTTTACTCTTTTAAATATCAGATGAAAATTGATTTAAGTGAACGTGTGTCACGTATTTACGTCTGAATGACCGACAACGCGACGACGAGCGACGTCTCGTGTGGCGATCTCGTCATCTTCGTCAGCTTTTATAGATTAAAACATTCTTCTTTAGTTAATTTGATTTTCCGGGTCAATGTGATGTTGGTAATTTTTAATGTTAGAGGAAGTTGGGATAAGCAACAAAATTGGGGGCATTTATGTTTTTAACTTACTTCCTTTGTGTTTTTTTTTAGATTTCGGACTATACATAGGTTAACTATCCAAGTTCAATAAGTTAATCCTAGATTAACTTGAGGTTTTTAAATCTTTTAAAACATGTATTTAATTAAAAATGTATGTTTTTCCTTATAATGAACATTCCATTTGTGTATGTTTAAAGTCTGGATTATCTTAAACTGGACCTTACCCACACTCTTCTCTTCCTTAGTGGTGTACCCAACTTTTTTTCTATTACTAAATAATTGTTGCCATGAGAAACCCTGAGAATAAAACTGCCCAAATTTCTAAGATACGTGTAACAGTGCCCTTAAAGTATATTCAAGCCCCTAGAATTCGATTGTTATTAAACAACAATTTATAAATAAAGTAAATAAATAAAATAAATTCAAGACAGAAAATAGTTATAATGGCGTGTTTAATAAAGACTAAAAGTTTAAAAATAAAAAGGTGTCAAGCTTTGTTTTAAGTTAGTTTTGTGTCTTTAGAAGTTTTAATATATGACTTCCAAACAAATCATAAAAAAGAGGCTGGGATGCGACCCACACTGATAACTTCCCATCCCGTCTGTCGATTTGTCTTGCTTAAAAGTTTGTCTATATGTATCAATTTTTACCAAATTTACTATTTTTTGTAGATTTTATTTTTTTATAAAAAAAACGGACTGTTAGTTTTTTATAAAAAAAACTACTGAATATCAAAAACAATATTTTCTGTGAAATAAAATAAGTTTGAAGCCAATCATTTTAATTTTTGAAAAGTTATTTGAAGCAATAGTAAATTTTTACCAAGTTTTAGTTTTGTTTTTTTTTTTAGGTTTTTATTGTTTGTAAAAAAAAACTGTCAATTCGATTTTTCTCAAAATTTTCCCTAATGTTGAAAACAATATTTCTTATAAGATAAAATTAGTTTGAAGCAATGTATCAAATTTTTGAAAAGATATTTACGTCGAAAACAATTTTTACCAAATTTTATTAATTTTTTTTTAGGTTTTTAATTTTTTGTACAAAAACTGTCAATTCGATTTTTTTCAAAATATTACTGAATGTTGAAAACAATATTTCTTATAAGTTAAAATTAGTTGGAAGCCTTAATCTCAAGTTTTTGAAAAGATATTTAAGTCGATATTCAATTTTTACCAACTTTAAGTAATTTTTTTTATAGGTTTTTATTTTTTATAAAAAAAAACTGTCTATTCGATTTTTCTCAAAATTTTATCAGATGTCAAAAACATTATTCTTCGTTGCACAGAATTGTTTTGAAGATAAAATCATATTTTAGTCGTAAAATTTTCGAGGTGACCAATTTTTTTTTCAGTTTTTTTGATTTATAAAAAAACCGTTACTTGGCTTTTTTTCCAAAAATATAATTGTTTTGTATCATGTTACAATATATAATTCAAGTCTCTAGCGTTATTGGTTCGTGAGATATTTAGGGTTAACCAAAATGTTCACCTTTTTTTTAAACTGCTATGGTAAAAAAACCACCCACGCAATTTTCTTGAGAGCCCTTTCTGCCTTATTATCTGTATAACAAAATTTATTTGAAGTACATATATATCTCTTTTGGTTCTTGAGCTATGGACAACGAAAAAAACGTCGCGAACGTACAGACTTACGAACGTACGTACACACGCACGCACAGACATCTTTCCAAAAATCTTTTATTTCGACTCTAGGGACCTTTAAACGTCGAAAAATGTAAAAATTTTGAATTCGACAAATCGGGCCCATTACAATAACTTCCTATGGGAAGTTAACAATGCCGAAAGTAGATCAATCAAAAATCTTGATACGTACTAATTATAAAGGGTGTATGTATGATTTGAATTTGTCATTTTTTGTGTAACCCTAGAAAATAATTTGAGACTTGACAGACGCCAGAGAATATGAATTTTTCCTTTCTGTAAAATATTAAAAAAAATAACGTTGGTAAAATGCTTTACACACTATAAACTGTCAGTTGGTAAAATAGTTTTCAAAGGTTACGTGTCAGTTGTCAAATGTTTTTAGGATCGCAAACACTTTACTATACAAACAAACTCAAAATATTTTGTCTAAATTCTGAGATCCTTTTTATAAAATAATTCAGTTTGTTAAAAATCTGAATGTTATTTTGGCGAAATATAGTTTGACATATAATTGGTAAATATTTTAATCATAATTTTTTGACACTTTTGTTAAACTTTAAACACTTTTAAAAAATTGAAGTTATGATAACGAAGAATGGCAAATAAATTATCTGCAACCACGACAACTTCGCATTAGTAAGGTTAAGATTTTTAAAAATAATATTTTTTTTTTAATTAGCCAAAAGCATGTCGAGTGTTTTGTGTCGAAATATTTGAGACTTGAAACCAATTAACTGGCATTTTATTTTTTGTAAAACAAAATCCAATTTTTATAAAATAACAACAATGTGTCAAAAATATCATTGTTCGAAGTATCTTTTGACAGTTGACAAGCGAAAACTACACAATTATAAAGTTGTTAAGACTTCGTATACAAATTATGAAAATTTTTCTGTCACATTTGTCAATCTTGCAAGAAAACTTTGTAATATTTTTTTTATTTTGAAGTAAAAGAACATAACCAAAGTTTCAATAAAAATTAGTTTGTTTTTAAAGTCAACTTTTCCAATTTAACAATAATATGTTTATTTTATAATCAAACAACCATTCATTCAAATTTTCCGGAATTCAATAGCAGAAAAAATAATAGGTAAAGGGTGTTTCAACGTTTAAGCTATAGTTTTTAGTTTTAGCAATAATACAAAACAAAAATTTGACAGCTGTCAGTTTAGGGTTCGCAATACAAAAAAAAAACAAAGTTTACACTAGCCAAGTTTTATTATCGCATTGATCCAATCCAGATCAAATCAAGAAATTTAAACCGCTCGCATCATCATATTTAAATTATATTAATTTGTTTAACAATAATTTGTTTGTTCTTTTTTTAGGAAAAAAATGATACATAATGTATTTTTTTAGTTAAAATTTTTCTTATAATTTGTTTTCGTTATGTTATTAAACAAATAATAAATAAATAAATAAAAATGGTTATGTAGCAACACTGTTTTTATTGAAATAGTTTAAAGTGATACCAAACTATACTTAACGAAATGTCACTTGGTGGTAAACAGAAAAACTAATTTTTGAATCACAAAAATAGACTTATGGCTGAAACACAAACACGCTTCAGCTTCAGCTTCGGCATCGCCTGACGTTCACGAGTTCAGCCATAGGAATTCAATGCATGTTATCACAATGAAGCTTCGACCTCACGTTTTATTTGACAATCGTAAGGAAAAGAACGTAATGTTACGTAATGTGACTCCAAACGGAAGCTCTAGTTCAAATTTGCTGAACATTTGCTTTGTCTGACAGCTCAACAGCTGTAAAAAAGTCAACAAACACAATACATTTGCTTTTGGAGGGATTCCCATTGGTTATTGTAAGCTACTTTCGCAATAAATTTAATTTTTTCGATTTCAAAACTCATATTTTTTATTTTGAGGCAGGATTTCATTTTGTTTTTACAACACGAATGAACAGATGATCTGATCTGAATCACGGAGAAAATAAAGCACGCTTAATGTTATCAATACCTAAACAAATATAATTTGATAGCTCACAGTTTATGTTAAGTTAAAAGAGTAATTAAATACACGAGGAAACGAGATGTTTTCATTGCTCAAAAATATTTTAAGAAATACTACAATTTAATTGTAATGTGTCAGTGTCAAATTTGTCTTAATTTCTGTTCAGGGTTTTAAGGCCTTTTTTTAGAAAAAAAAACCCAAGTTAAAATTGTATTTAATTTTTTGACACTTTCTACCATTATTTTTTCAAAGGCCCAAAATGCGATTTAGTACAATATTTCTTAACTTACTTATTTGGTTCAAAAATTTACTCAATAAAAATGCAATGGTGCAAATTATGGGAGTCAGTAATTATATATGATTCTGAAAAAAAATGTCAGCTACAAATAATTTAAAAAAATGTGTTTCATTAGAATTCACAAAAAATTCTTGATTTTGTTTATTTTATTAATATCTACTCGTCTTATATTATAACGATTCAAAGTTTAAAGAAAAATTGTCAATATAACCAGCCGAATGTGCCCCATTGTCCCTTATTTCATCTAACATTGTTGTACCATATTAAGAAGTCGTAGATATTGTTCTTAAGCCATAAATAAATTTTCAACAACATTATGACAACAGCACACATTCTAGGTAAAGGTATTATATGAATAATTAAATTATTCTTAATCCATTTTTGGATATGATGTTATAAAATTTTGTGAATGTTTATGCCTACTTGAACTAATCCTATACCCATATAAATTTTATCAGCTTAAAATTAATGAAAAAAAAAGGCTACGTGATTATTTTTGGAGTCAGTTTTTTTTTTACTTTTCAAGTTTCTACTTCCAGGTTATTAACTATTCATTAACAATATATTATAGGTTGATCAAACAAATCATTTTTGATTTCCATTCAATGATATAATAGGTAAGTACCTACTCGTGTAGTTAGCCCGAAGTTTATTATGACGTCAGAAATTAATAAGCAGGTCTCGCGTACAGTTAGTAGATATAAGCGTTCATACCGGCCGGTATTTTAAATGAATGAAGTACTTTTTTTGGACTAAATTTTGACTTTTAAAGCTTATTAAGGAATGAAAGGCTTAGAGATTGGTTCGTAGTGTGGTGAGTATAGGAACCTTTACTATTTTGTTTTCATGACTTCTTAAAGCATTTTTTTTAAATTAAATTAATTAATTTTAAATTAGTATCGAAATAAGAGGTTTATTTCTAGAATTTATTGTGGATTGTAATTAAAGAGGCGGAAGCGGTAGCTACATGATGAGCTTATACTGAATCTATACCTTTGCGTGAGGGGTACTTCAACCTGTACGAAAGAATTTTTGAACTTAAGGTCACTCTTAAACTTAAGTTTAATGATATTTTAAATAAAATATTCAAAGTTCATTAACTTAACTGAAAACAATTCAGATACACGGAAACCCAAATAGATTCTGGATGAGCCGTATAACAAATTTAAAATTTCCGCCTTATAAAATTGTATAAAGTACGTTTCGATTTTGAAGTATAATCAGTCTAGTGTGGACAGCAAAGCAGATCCTTCTTTTTCTAATCTTCATATTTATCTTCACTGACAAAGTGTTGGATATATAATTTTCATCAAATTTATGTCTTTACAAATGGACTTACATATGGTCCATAAACTTTACTTCTTTATATAAAGAAGTCGTAACAATAAAAACAAAATATGAAAACTTATCCTTTTTTGTGTGTCCTTTAGAAAATTAGCCTTCTTTTCAGTAATTGAAATCTTTAGTTATTCATTTGGTTTCAAGTTGGTAACGCTGGCATTTCATACCTGTCAAGCACAGTTGTCATTAGAAGTGTCATAATATTTGTTGAATGAAGAGTCATTCGAAGATTTTCAAATTAAAATTTTATTAATTTTGTATTCATTTTAGTTTTAATCAATTTCAAAATTTTGTGTAGGCCCCTCTTAATTGACCTGCACCTTGATCTCTCGGTTGAAACGATTGCATTTTTTATTAAAAATAAGAATCCAGCTCGCATTCTGTCTTGAGAAAACTTAAGTGATCTGTGGTTATGATCATTATAAAAAAAAGCATGATTGATGTAAATGACTTAAAGGTCATCTATCATTTTGAAATCGCCGAAAAATTGTATACCAAATTTTACTCGCAGAAAATTCCAACAAAGCTGGATTTTTCGGTAAGAACTTAATTTTTACTCAAAAACTATAAGGTTTTTGAAAGCATAAACTTCTGGGTACACATTTTAGTTCATGTTATTCTACTCAAAAAAAGATT
The DNA here is from genome assembly GCA_920104205.1 of Eupeodes latifasciatus. Classification (NCBI taxonomy): domain Eukaryota; kingdom Metazoa; phylum Arthropoda; class Insecta; order Diptera; family Syrphidae; genus Eupeodes; species Eupeodes latifasciatus. Next base: position 140,878,053 of record OV049925.1, on the reverse strand, counting down.
CTAACACTTCTTCCATATGATTGATAGGTTTGGAGAAAAAAGGTAAAAAATGGTTAAGATAAAACATTTTGGACGGACAAATATTTTGCATTATTAAACCATGTCTTAGAATTGTACCAAAAGGCTTTTTTAATTTGTAACTCTGGAGAAGTTTTCTCAAAATGAACTGAAAACAACTTAAAACAATACAATTATTTATTGGAATGTGGTTTTCAATCTGTCAATCCTTTTTTTCGGAGTTTGTCTTTTTGACAGCTGTCACTTGATTTGTGCTCAGTTTGGTTTCCCGGGTTTGCTGGCACATTAATTTCCTAAATAATGGTTCGGTTCGCAACGCAAAAAGTAACTGTTTGGTGTGCTCTATGATCGGAGGGAATCATTGGTCCATATTTCTTCAGAAATGCAGCTGGATATAATGTTGCAGTCAAAAGGAAATGCTATAGAGCCATAATTAATTACTTATCGTGCCTGAGTTATGGATGTTGATTTGGTTTTAACAAGAGAAAAATCATTGCATTTATCGAACTTAACTTTTGATAAAAAATCATTTTTAACAGGAAGAAAAACCCTTATCTTTATATTAAAGCTAAATTATTGGCCATAACATTAAATTACATGCGTTTTATTCCTTCTTGAAAATCACTCGTCCAAAAAAAATACCCTAGACAAAAGGAGATATTAAATTAAGTTTTTCATCACAATTCTCTATTTTGTTTTGGTTAATACTTTTTTAATATGAGATATTTATCATGAATATCAGACAAAAGTATCGTCAAGTTCCAGAATTCTTCACTTCATTTTCAAGTGACCAAACTTTTTTGTTAGTTCACTTATGCTTAAGAACTAAGCGATAGTTTCTCTGACATTCATGAATTCTGACGTTTAGCAAATCTATCAAAATGATGATCATTTCTAAACAAAGTCCGATCATATCAAACATACTCTGAACATAATCTGAACAGAACGTATTCCGAGCGCTCAGAATTATTTTGGAAACATGCTGGACGCTATGCCTATTTTCTTAATTCCTACTGTCAAATGCTGTGTTTAGCATACAACTCACCTATTTTACTCTGAACTCATAGAGCGCGCTCTTAAAAAAAACCAGAACACGTTCAGAAACCCAAATTTAAGCTCTAAATGTTCAGTTTGACAGTTCAGTCTCTTCTCTGATCTAAAAAACAAAAACACTCAACGTTTAGTTCGATAGATTTGTTCACAAAATGAAATATTTTAAAAATTAGAACGCCAACAAACCACGTTCTGTTTGACACCAAGCAACTTCTTCGCAGGGTCAGAACTGTCAGTTCGCGATTTTTTATAGCTTAATGACGTTTTAGATAGTTTTGTACACAAAATGAAAAATATCCGAAATTAGAACCCCTACATACCGCGCTCTGTTTGATATCAAAGAACTTTTACGCAGTGTCAGAACTGTCAGTTCGGTTTTATAGCTCATTGTTTGCGTGTGAATGAAGAGAATCTATAAAAATCTTTCTAAAAAACACTCACTAACCATCATACCGCAAATACTGCAAACCGGAATAAAAATGAAAGCTGTATCCCTTCAATCAAATTAAACTAGTTACGCATGTGTCATATTATACCTTTCTTCCAATAAAAATTATTTCCTCTTAAAAATTAAAACTCAACACTTCCTATAACCAACTCCTATAAAAAAAATATAAACAACAATTAACCTATAAACCATTTATGGCATCTAAATATGTAATACAAACAAAACAGCAAATCTCGATTTAGCTTACTCACTAAATTAATGTGTGTCTTATTTTTGATATGTTATAAAAATAAAAGACTCAAGTCACCATTAATGCCAACGGATGACTTAACTTAACACCAAAAGAAAGTGAAATATTTCGCAAATCTAAAAATATTATGCAAACAAAAATCAAATTGAAATGAAATGTGATCAACAAAAAAAAATCGCATTTGAATAAATTTCATCTGTCTGCATTCCCGTGCGTCGGTCGTCTTCTTCCTCCTTTAGTCATTATGTCAATATTTCTTATTATCATCATCAAAGATTTATTTGAAATTCATTTATAGGAGATGATGATGATGCTAAGATTCCAAAAAATGCCGTATTCATTGCTTATTTATTTATTTTTATTCTTCGTTTGTGCTCAAATTTATGGTAATTTATGATAATATTTACGTATTTCATAATATTTTTTATCTTTTTCTTGCCATCGGCGAGGATTGTTTCATATTAGATAATACTTCCTTCTTTGTTTGGGAGTCTTGAGTTTTGAAGTCTATCTTTCTTGACTCTCGAACTAAATTGTTGATCAGAGGTGAAGTTCATGATAAATATTAAGTTTTTTTATATTTTTGTTTTGTTTATTTTTTTTTTGGCATAGAAACACTACAAGTCACTTTGATAGTGACTTTAAGGTTAATTCAAATATTCCAGGCAGTTATGGCTGAATCACAAACACGCTTCAGCTTCGTCTTCGTTACGGTGGGCCTGCTTCGAGGTTGCTTTGAATGACATTTCTATTATTTCATCCCTTCAAAGAGCAAATATTTTGTTTGCTGCCATTTTTTTACAGCTGTTGAGCTGTCAGGCAAAGAAAATGTTCAGATAATTGAACTAGAGCTTCCGTTTGGAGTCACATTACGTTACATTACGTTCTTTTCCTTACGATTGTCAAACGAAACGTGAGGTCGAAGCTTCATTGTGATAGCATGCATTGAATTCCTATGGCTGAACTCGTAAACGTCAGGCGAAGCCGAAGCTGAAGCGTGTTTGTGATTCAGCCATTAGGTCTGATTTGTCGATGTGACATATATTTTGCACTTTTTGTCCTAAAATCTTCTTTGTACTATGAGTTAATTTGCATCTTTTCTTTAAAATCTGCTAAATATGACTCCAAATTTGTTTTCACTTTGATAGAGGATTTTAACAATTTTAATGCGTTTTTAAGACGCCATTTTTATAACCGGCGTAGTTTGTACTTGTCAAATGTCAAAAAATGACGGATTTAAAAGTGACAGCTGAGGAAATAATGGGTTATTCAAAATGACAAATCATCAAAATATGTGAACTTGATAAATTTGCTGGTTTATATATCTTTAGTAGACTTAAGTTTATTAATACAGTTCTTACTTATTTTTATGTTTCTAATTCATTTTTTTTTTCTTTTAAATAAAACGGACAAAATTCATCTTAATATGTAAACAAATTCCATGGCAGCACAAGTTAAAATATCATAAGTTTACATAAGATGTTGTGTTCAATATTATCAGAATAAGATAAATTTATCAAGAGATTTTCAACTTCTCATAGGAAGTTATTGTGATCGGCCCAGTTTTTCGTCGGTATTGCAAAAAATCCTACTAAAATTGGTAAACATTGGTTTTTAACTCAAAATCTCAACAACAAAAACCGATGAAACTTATTTTATCATTTGCAAATTGTTGCCAGCTTCTAGGTACTTTTTTGAAAAAAATCAAATCAACAACATTTTACAAAACACAAAAATCTAAAAAAAGCAACAAAGAACTGATAAGTAATGGGTTTCGACTCTAATATTATGAGAACAAAAAAAAAAGATTTTGAATTCAAATTGTTTTATCTTACACAAAAATTTGCTATAAATATTTTGTTAAATTTTTAGAAAAATCGACAGACGGTTATCAGTGTGGGTCGCATCGTAGCCACTTTTTATTTTAATAAATACAAAATTGCTCAGCTTTTTTACTAAATTTTTCGTATTTTAAATCAATGATCTCGATTTTGATAAAAAATTTCCTTTTATTGAAAAAGTTAAAAAAAAAAAACAACAATGAATATAGACCCTAATTAATTGATGTGAAGTGTATTAAAATTCTACGATTGGCACGTGGTGGTTTAAGACTTATTTGGTAATTTGCTTAAAAAACGACTTTGGCGTAAAGTTATTTGCTCAATAAAAACCACTCTGAGTATTATTACAAAAAAAACAAAGAAGAACTATTTAAAAAATCAATATTGTTAATAAATTCTTCTAAAATGAGTCGATTTCTTAACCAACTTCATTATGACCAATAGCAAACCATAAAAGATCTTATTGTGCATTTTGCATACAAATTGAATTGAATTCTTTTAAAATATATTTTTAAAATTCTGACTCATATCCATGCGGATTCAAGTCTAAACATGGGTGGCTCCTTTTAGACTCTTGGATTGGTAAATATTTTTGTGCGGGAAGATACCTTATTGATTTATTTAAAAAATACTTTAATAGTATAAAACTTATTATTATGTTATCAATCAGATCTTTGAGTATTTATATAAGTTCTAGATTTATTGATTTTTCTCTGATCGAGTGCTTACATTAAATAAGTGCAGAAAAACCCGATTTTATTATGAGTCATTTAAATTACATACTTAAATATATTTTTAGTACTTTAATAAAATTATAAGTATGCATAATATACATCATGCTTTGAGCTAATTTAAGAGTCCGTAACTTAATTAATATTTTTGTTTGCATTTAAGTTTTCTATTTTTAAGAATCACGTTTCAAATGGAGTACGCGAATGCGAACGTCAAGGTAGAATTTATTTTATTTTTGTCTTAATTTTTATACGGAAGAGCTGAATGTTAATAACTGCGTTTTATGATGGCATTAATATTCTAAAAATACACCATAAACTAATTTGAATATTTTGAAGTTTGTGATGACATAATTTTAAAAAAAATCTTAGGTTATTCAACCTTTTTTTGTTTTTGGTTGGGTTTCGATATTTGTTGGTTTGACTAAAAGTATTTTTCAATGTCCTGAATTTAAACATGACCTCGATATAATTCAATACATTCGAGATTTTTAGATGTCTTTTAAAAAAATGAACGAACGCACTTATTTCAAATTAATAGGTTCGTTCTCTAAGTTAAGGTTTGTTTGCTTTAATTTTTTTTTACGAAATGTCACTTTTAGACGTGTTCAGATGCAGTGATAGTTAATAAAACGGGATTAGCATTTTACTATATAGGAAAAGAGTAACATTTTGAAAATATCTTGTAAATTACTTAACATTATTGCAAATTCATCGCAAACTTTATTCGTATTTGATTTTGAAAGAAAAAAGCTTAACCGAAGCGAAAGACACTGCTTCAAAAATCAATCCAGTCAGACGTTTCTTGTGTCATTTGAACTGACAAGTAGATCAAGATAGAGTAAATGAAAAAGTAACATATAATAACACTTTAAATTTCTCTTTGAACTTTGGTTTTAAGTTTTAAAAGCTTTAAAATAATTGTATACCCGGCAAAAACGAAATTGAAGCAGAAAAACAAAGCCATTGATTTACATTAAAGAAAATCAATTCTTTAGCTCATATGATTAAAATTTTATACAAAAAATGGTTGGTTTATTCTTCTATTTTATCGTAAGCCAACATATATAATCCATTAAAATCAGAATTTTTTCATAAATGTATACAAAAACCTGAACATTTTCATATTAAGGTTTAAAATGATCTTAGTTTTTATATCTAGGGTAAAATTTAATTTTTAACTTTGAATACAAAATTAATTTAGAAGAAACAAGTTTTGAATAAAAAAAAAAAGGTGGCTTTCTTTCCCGAACCAATTTCTTGAAGTAGATGTTATAGGGTTGAACTATAAGAGATTTCATTTAAAACAACCATTTATTAGGGAAGGTGTCACTTTCGAAGCCATTATCTTTTTGACATTTGACAACCTAAAACTATGCCAGTATTACCAGAGAGAAAAGAACTAATCGAGAGAGCCAAATTTCCTCGTCTCCGTCCCTTCGAAACCTCTGACTCTCATTTTTTATAGCGTGTTGAATTCGTATCAGTGTATACATGTTTTCACCTCGGAGAAGAGTACACAAAAAAACATCAGTTCCGGGAAATGCGACATTTCTCATTTTTGTTTATTGATAGCCAAGAAGGCTATGTTTTTTAAAGTCTCATTATAATATTTGTAATTCTCATGAATTTCTTTTTTTTTTTAATTTTGCTAACATCTTGTCGTTTTTATATCTACAAAAATACTCCTATAATTGAAACTAATTCTAGCAAAACATTTTTGTTTGTCAATAAATAACGGGAGAAGTTATACCGGTAGTTCGTGGTGAATTTGTTTTTCTCTTCTTTTTCTCTAAGTTACAGATAGATGGCATTAACAACCAAAACAAGAAAGGATGTGTACAGAAAGAGTGTAACAAGGTTAAGGTTTTTTAGACTAGACTTTATTTATATTATTTAAAATATACTGCATTGAATTATTTTACATTGAATTATAAAAGGCGGAAATAATATGAATAAGCCACAATGCACTTTCAGAAAAAAACTCTAGTTAGAACTTTCCCTCACAGATTTTTCCTTGTCGGTACATAACTGAAAGATAAGATATAAGTAGTTAGAACTGGAAAACTTATAAAAGTGATGCATAAGACTTAAATTTTGGTTGAAAAACAAATTTGTATATTCTTTTCACAAAACCACTGACCTAGCGAGAATACAAATATTTTTACTTTTGTACAAAAGTACTTTTCGGCTTATGTAGTTAAGCCTTTAAAAGCAACACACTAGCTTAGTGGAAAGCAGTAAGAATAGCTTATCACCTATTCACAAATCTTATGCAATGAAAATTGGCAACAGAAGTAACAAGTTGTCGGTCCTTTTATTTAGTCTCTACTTAAATCACTTATTTTCAGCATTTTGGAAATGTCGTGAGTAATGTAAAGAAAATAAACAACGAGTACACACAAATAAAATAGGAATAGAAAAAAGAGATGAGTATATAAAAATGTTCTCAATGTTCCTGCGTTATTTTATTTCTTCTTATTCTGTAACTCTCGTTTTCAATGCTCCTGCAACTCTCGCATCGATAAACTCTAAAAATTGAAACAAATCTGAGTTTTTTTTTGCATTTTTCAACGGTCTGAGCGAAAATAAACGCATAAACGCAGTTTATAATACAAAAATAATAGTAGTAGTGCTTTCAGAGTTGTATGTTTCTAGGTCCTAATTCTCATTGGACTCTTGCACCACCTAATTTATTTCATTTAGTTAATGATTAAAACTGGCTTAAAATAACTAATTAATATTTCTCTAAATGCTTAATTTAGAATTGTTTCTAAATCTTCATTGTTCTGGCACCTAACAAGAGTAATTAATTTCACTTCATATTCGAATGATATTACTCTCAAACGAACACAATGAGAGTACCAAAAAGTTGTTCATACACAATTTTGAATTTTCTTTGAACACCTCTGAACAGCTGACTACATCCGCCATTTTTCAAAGGTGGTCGCCATTTTTAAAAGGTGGTGAGCAGAGAGAAAAGAGATAAAAGTTTTTTCTCTCTCGTGGTGAGTATGTGCACAAACTTGCATAAGTATTTGTTCCCCACATTTTTTTTATATGGAGTTAATACATATGCAAGTTGGTGGCCAAATCACAGCTTGTAGGCAAAAAGAGAGCAACCGTCGAAGTTGGTTCTCTCTATTAGTTCTTTTCTCTCTGCTATTACTAAAAAAGGATCGATAAACACTACATCAACGCACTTAAGTTGTTGAGTTTTCGTCCAAAAACGATTAATATTTTTTTCAAGAATATCTTTTTTTTTATAATCAAAAAAGCATTCAATAAAATGTTCCGCAAAAAATGGCACAATTTATTATTTAAAATCAGTTACAATATTTAAACTAGATTTTTATTGAAGTTTTGCAAAAATTTGACAGCTGTCAGTTTAAGGTTAGAAATATACAAAAAAAAAAGTTTATATTAGCCAAGCTTTATTCCATCCAATTCAGATCAGATCATATTTAAATTATATTATTTTACGTTTCGGAGGGAGTTACCATTCTCTCATTTCGTTTAACTATGATTTCTTGTATTCTTATTTTAGGGAAATATGTAAACTACATATGACTTTTGTCAAATATTTTTTTTTTGCGCTTATTTGTTTTAATTTCACGAAATTATCTTTTGTTTTTGTAAACATTTCTACTATTTTATCGATTATATACAAATTAAATAAATACTATCTAAGCTTTTGTTAAAAAATTTAAAAATATTTCATTTTGAGATAAAAGAAAGTGGTAATGTGGAAACACTGTTTTTATTGAAATAATTGGAAGTGATACCAAAAATTACAAGACAAAATGTCACCTGGCGTGAAATAGAAAAACTAATTTTTGAATCACAAAAAATAGATCCAAGCTAAAAGCAGGATATGGCTTCGTTGTTGTAATGCAAATATATACATAGATGATCTGATCTGATCTGGATCACGGAGAAAATAAAACACGGCTACTATTTTCTAACAGTAAGATTTAATATTTAAAATTTACAAAAGAAACCAACAGAAATTGTTAATGTTAAAATCGAATAAGCTGCATAATCGATGATGCATTGCGACAGGATTTTAAAGAAGTTTCAAAAGTTTACAATATTTCTGAAATGTTGTTTAACACATAAAACACGTTATTTTCTCGAGTTATGTTCTATTTAAACTAACTTGGAACTCTTAGTTGTCAAAACCTTTTTTTCTTACGGTTTTTAACACTTCACCACATAAATTGCATTATTGAAAGCAAAGAAACTTAATATTACTTTGTTCATTTAAAAATATACCATCCTGACATCCTTGAACTACATTTAAGAGCATTACTCAGAAGTTGGTATATTTATACACCGCGATTAAGTTTACAACTCACGTAGAAACTGCAATTAATCTATATGAAGTATATAGATATAAAATGCATTGAACTTCCCGGCACATATCTAGCTCTATATGTTACATGCAATGCAGCATCCATAACCATAGTTATCTTTTAAAGTTGATAAATTAAATCAACTGGTTCTATACTTAAAGAAGAAACATACATGCCTACTTTTATTTATGGTTAATTAAGTTAAACATAGCAACTAAACTATGAGTAAACATATATTTTTAAAGAGGGACTAGGTGAGTTAAGTCACGTATGACCGCGTTAAATACTTACAAGTAGAACTTTTAATCGAAACATACCTACTCACATCATTTCCTGTATATGGTGATGGAGGTAGATATTGTATTAACTTTAGAAATGGTCATAAATGAAGAGGATAAATATAGAAATAATTACACATATTTATTTTATGAACATTTCGCAAAAACAAAACAATGGAGTGTTTAAGAATGATTTATATATCAAAAAAAGTTTTGTTAAAGCCAAAAGTACTTTAAGACTTCCAGGCCTAAGTATAGAAGAGGAGTAGAAACAAACCTACAGTCTTATATGAGGTGGTATTTAAATTTTTGTATGAGGAGTTTATTCTAAAATGCCAAGCACCATTTTTTCAAGTACTTCATCGCAAATGCCAGATTTGGGTTGAATACTTAAGTACCATCCAAACTGCTTCAAAAAATTTGACCAGTATTTTCTTCTGATAAAAAGGATGAGAATCTTCTTCTATATAAACTGATGTTACAATTGAAACAGAAATTACTTAGTGGTCTAGAAAGTACTCGAAGTACTTACCGTCCAATTACTCAATTATATATAACACTTTTTGTTAAGTATAAGTATCATTAGTACTGAGATTTAAGTAACAAGACTTAATACTTGCACTTTAAAGAACTTAAGTTCTTCAATACTTAACTAGCTTAAAAGTCACAATCACAAACAGCTAAGCCCAAAACAACAGGAACAAAACTTAATTTTTGGTTATTATGTCTTTGCACTTGTTTAAGGAAAAAGGTTCAAAAATGTGATTTTTCAAACATAATATTGGATGTCAAGACTTTGTCGTTTATTTCCGGCAAGTCAAAAAATTTAGGAACATTTTGGTTAAACTTAAAAATCAATAAATTTTATTTTTTGTAGATTATATTTGATACTCGTATTTAGTTCAAAAATCGTAATTTTTTAATTCAATAATATTGATTAGTACCCGTGGCATGATGGTTAGTGCGTTGGACTGTCATGCAAAAGGTCTTGGGTTCAATCCCTGCCTGTGCCACATAAAGTTTTTTTCACGGGTACTGCCTCTTGCGAGGAATTGACAAATTCTCCAAGAGTAATTCTCGTCATGAAAAAGTGAGCTTTATCAAATTAGCCGTTCGGATTCGGCATATAAACTGTAGGTCCCCTCTATCTCTGCAATTACTCGCACACAGGAATGGTTGAGAGTTTTAAGTCACTAGGCCCTGGTTCTCTACGGACTGTTGCGCCACCTAATTTATTTGTATTGATTTTATTTTTTATAGAGCCGAACTGATACTGGCATTTTTTTGAGGATTTGAATACAACAATTCAGTGAAAGTTCTCCAAAAATTTCTTTTCTAAGAAAAAAGTATATCTCGTCTCTTTAATCTTACTTTCAATAGAAATGGAAACTTTTAAACTTCTAACTGAAACCCCCTTCTAAAAATGGTATGTTTTTGAAAGTTGGTTAAAATATTGTATTATACTCAAGAGAATCAAGAAAAAAAGATACGAGTATTAAAGGTAAAAGGTGGTTTCTTTTTCGAAAACCCCAAAAACCTGTTCATTTCACGAAATGGGAACTGGGGCAAAAAGCCAGTAGAGAGATTTAGAGACTTTCAACAAGCTACTCACGGTTAACCACTACGTTGATACCAATCATAAAATTTCATGACATTAGTATTTGGACTAAACTATAAGGAATATTCTTTTGCTCATAAAATTGAACATTGGTTTTATGAGATCAGAATTCAACGTTTCTCAATTTGGACCATGAACAAAAATTATTCAATCCATTCCAAATTAATTAATTTATGTTTGAAAAACTTAAGAATACATTTCGCCCCTCCTTCAAGCTTTAAAGGCATCATGGTTTATATAGTATATTTTTGCAAAATTGTGTTTTTGTTTTTGCAATAGCAAAATTTAGATTGTCGTTAAGATTAACCGCCTGTAGGATACGAAGAAGTGTTCTAGAGCTGACTTACGTGTCAAAATCTTGCTGTTGGTTTATTAAAAGAGTAAATAGACTACATCTACCACCATTTACTATGTGGCATATTTAAAGAAAACCTTGACATAATTTCGAAATCAGTTATATAAAAAAATGTTACCGAAAAAGATTGTTAAATACTTTTATATGCGACTTTTCTTCAAATGTGTCTAAATTGCAAAAATCCCTATTAACTAAGTAAACTGTATGCGGACATATCTTTTATTTACTCATACAATTCTTTATTAAATAGTTTGACAGTATTTTAAATCGTTGATTTAACTCAAAAGTAAGAAATGTTCCTATTATGTTGGTCATGACTGTTTGTTGTAAAAGAATACTCTTTTAAAATCTCCACTGGCCTAAATAATTCTTGTTTTTAATTTTAACTTCTACTTCCTATACATTTATATGTATGTCTCCACATTAAAAAATTCAGACGTCCTTCAAGCTACATATCATTTATATCTACCTTAACTAGGTAAGGTATATTATAAATGGCCTTAACCAAAAATAATAATAACGTCACCCTTTTTTGAGATTCTGAGACTTGGTTAACATTGAATCTTCAATCATTAAGTACTATAAACAATCCCTATGCACACCTAATTATAGAAACAAGCTGAAAGCTATCAGTTTGTTTTGTTTGTTTGTTTAAGAATTAATCAGACACAAATTTTTGATATGTTTTACCTTTTATTGATTAATTAACTGTTGACCGGGTATCGTGTCCCCCTCTCGTTAATAATCTCACTTCAATGACAGACAAAGGTGTTCTTTTTATTGTTTGTTATTTTTATTATTATTATTTTTTTTTTTAACTTTTTTTCTAGTTCAAGTTAAAGGTCGAATGCCGGCTTTATTTTTAAAAGACCCATTCATCAGAAGCACACAGCAGAAAAAAGTATTTCGCCGATGCGATGCTATGGCGCACTTAACAGAGCGCAACATAATTTCCATTGTTGTTGTTTTTTTCTGTAGATACATTTTATAATAACCTCACAGCGAGAGGGAGATACATCTTCTTGCATTATTAAATTAGTTAGATGTATCTATAGTTGAATGGCCTCAGCTCGGAGCTCGAACAGAAACCGAACCGGTAGTTCATTTATTATTTAATAATCTTATGGAAAAATTTAACCAAAGAAAAAATAACAAACAAAAAAAAACTTTAACCTAAGATTTGTTGTGAATTCAAAGACTTATAACTGTTTGTGAGGAGGAAATTATATGCAAACCGGAACTTAATTATAAGGAACCTTGGTTTTTGGTGTATCATCTGCGGCCCTGTTAAAAAGAAAAAATACCTTCCTATTGTTTGTGAATGACAACAACAACAAAAATAAAAAGAAGATAAAAAGATGCATAGATAGGTTTTTTTCTCAGATGTCTGATTGAAAAGAACCTAATTAATTATTATTATTTTTATTTTCTTTAATTAAAACTTAGATAGAAATACTTTGTATCTACAAAAACTAATTATGGAAATTTAAAATTGCATGAAACTAGTATCTTATGAATATTTATAAAAAAAATATTAATTCGAAAAATTGTTACATTTTTATAATGGAAAGCAAGTTTGTACCTAGGTTAATAAGGGTTACAATTATTATACTCAAGCTACTCTCACGTTTTTTTTTTTTTTTATTTTTATTTTTAATGAGCTTATTTTAAATGCAACCTTCACCTTGTAGAAATATAATGAAACATGAGAAAACTTTTATTTTCATTTTAAGAAGATATTAATTTGCAAGATAGCTTTGTATCTATAGTGATTATAATATACGAGTTTTGGTCTTGGCGGGAAGGTTTATGTAGGTAAAATTTGTTTTTTTCTTTTTTAGTTTTGGGAATTTTTCGGCTCTGAAATTTTCAGCTCACGGAGGCTTGATTCGGTAGAATATTAACAAAAATACAGACATCTTGTAGGCAGTATAGCATGATCTTGATTTATGACACGCATTCGCGTAGTACGGCAAGATAACAAATCTTTGTACTTCAAAGTACGACTGACGGGCTCAATTTTATACTGTTGGATATTCCTAGAGGTGCAAGTATTAAGGATAAACTGTTTAAGGGAAAGGCTTTTTCACTAGAACATAGTCTGTTGAAATAACGATGGAAAATGTTGGAGCGAGAAACGTAACGACGGACGATGACCGAGGAACGTAAATGAACAATGATGTCATTTTAAAAACTCTTTTTTGAATACTATCCAAGAGATTTAACGAAGTTAGTGGAGCACCAACCCAGAAATGGGGCGTATAAAGGTTACAAATATTGTAGATAAATAACAGGGAGAGAAAATTTGTTTGCATTGTCTCAGATAACTTAAGAAACTTGCGACATTTTCGCGAATATCGGGGTATTCAGATTTATTGGGGCATGTGTCACCCATGACAGTGAGTGACATGGGCTGTTTCTTATTCTCAATTGTACAATGCTGTGTAGGTTGGAATTTAAAGAGTTAAATATATTTTGTCGTTTCAATTCCCCATTCGAAGAGAAGGGATGTGGTGTGGTTCTGGAAACGAATAAAAAAAAAGTTAAGAGTGCTTTTGTCAGCGAAATATTTAATGTGATTATCTTCTAATCACATGACAGGAGATTATTTATAAAAAAAAATAAGGAAGAGTGTCGGAGATACATCGGAACCCTGAGGCACACCAGGGGTGGAATCAGCTAAGGTGATTGTTGATAAATGACAGTCAAAATAATCGAATTTGATCTATGTAAGGTGATAGTCAAATTGATACCTAAAAAGCTGTCACTAGAAAAATTTGATAGTCATTTTCCTACAAATATGTCGTTTCTGAATAGAGCTACCAGACGCTTACAAAAAACAAATGGAAAATTTTGTCAGTTACTTTTTTTAAGTACAAAAACTTACGACATTTGAAAAAACACAAGAAAAGTAAGAATGTTATTCAAACACAGCCAATTTGATACTTTTATTTAAATATTTTATACAAATCATTTTAAAATTTCACCATAGCAACAATGAATTGTGACAATTATAATCTGAAATTGTTCAATCGAATTGAATTGAGTTGAATCATCTTACACAGACGCAATGAAAATGATAGTCAAATTTGACTATCAAAACTATGATCGTCAATTATCACCTTAGCCGATTCCACCCCAGCATTTATTTTGTAGTTTACGGAATCTATCCAATACTACATGTATTAAACTGTCCCGAATGTTATTTCTAATTCAAACATTTTGAACTCGAGATTTTAATCAAACGTGACTTTACGATGTTAAAGAGAAAAGTAAAAAAAAAGTGGGTCCCGCGATTCCGTGCATATGCCTGTCTGTCCTCGCCCCTACAGCCTTAACCATTGGGTGAATTGCGGTTAAACGTAGGAATTAAGGATTTTAGTAGATTCACATTAGGCATTTTTATAAAAAAAAATGTTAAGTCCAAAAATAACAGTACCATGCACATTTTTTGGTAAAAACAAGAATTTAATTTTTTCCTGAAAAACTTCCCGTTGGATAGTTATTGAATTTAAATATTTTTTTTTCAGAACAAGCTCTTTTATTGTTTAAATAACATATAATGACTAAAAAATTCAAATACTCATTTTTGGATTTTTGAAACAAATATTTAATTATTTTTGTTTTCAAAATTCAAAGTCTCAAAAATAGGTCAACATTTTTTAACGAAGTTGTATGTAAAAAAAATAATTCAAACAAATTTTTATTAATCAAATGGCATTTAAATTTATGAAGTCTCATAAATGGCTTTTTTAACTTTTGGCAATATTTCAAATTTATAAGACTTCTAGAGTTTCTGAAATTTCAAATAAATATTATGTAGGGCTATTTTCCAAATTATTTTAAATTTTTCTGGAAAAGAATGAGTATTTTGGAAGTTAACAAAGAATAAATACTAAATTAATTAATATTCGTATTTCGAAAAAGGACCTCAACAAAAGATTCTTAAAATTTTGCGCCTTCGTCTTTGGGATAATCTACTTACCTTTTTCACAATAGCGCTAAGACGTACATATAACTTTTTAAAATGCTGGGGTGGAATCGGATAAGGTGATAAGATCTATGTAAGGTGATAGTCAAATTGATTCCTTAAAAGCTGTCAAAACAAAAATGTGATAGTCATTTTTCTACAAATATGTCGTTTCTGAATAGAGCTACCAGACGCTTACAAAAAACGAATGAAAATTCTTTTCAGTTACCCTTTTTAGGTACAAAAACACATTCTTTTGACCAGCAAAGCTTACGTAATTCGAAAAACACAAGAAAAGTAAGAATGTTATTTAAATACAGCCAATTTGATACTTTTATTTAGATATTTTTTAGGAATCATTTTAAAATTTCACCATAGCAATAATGAATTGTGACAATATATAATCTGAAATTGTCCAATCTAATTGAATAGAGTTGAATCATCTTACAGACGGAATGAATGTGATAGTCAAATTTGATTATCAAAAATATGATAATCAATTATCACCTTAGCCGATTCCACCCCTGATCTATAATTTCTGACGAACGAAAATTAATTAAAGTAAAAACAAATCTTTGAAATTTCTATAATTTCTGAAAAATTATTATTGTTCAAGTTTTTTTTTTTTTTGGTAACGTAGTTAATGTGGTTTCTGCTTGTTGTATGGAAGGACCACAGATTCGATAGTAAAATGTAAAACGGTATTAACAAGAAGCAGGTCTTTTACAAGGCTCATACCGTCATAAAACTTAGTATTTCTATAACAAAAGTCAAATTAGCAGTTTATCCTCAAAATACATAAGTATACCTTAATTGACAAAGAGAAAATTTAAATCTTCATTTAATTAATTTGTATAACCTATGACACCATTTTTCTAAAAAATATTCTACCACTATTTTGATACTTATTTTCTTGTAATCTTTTGAATCACTTTTGAACTTAATGAATGTTAATTTGTAACCGCCTGTAGACAACATCTTTGTTTTGTGCTTAAACATTTCCAACTTTAATCGATAAAACACAAAATGCATGTTCCTTATATCCCAATTACTTAACAACAGATTTAAACAATTTTAGAATCCATCAGTCTAGCTAGAAAATCAGTCCAATTATGAAAACTTAATACCCGAATATTTTATTTCATAACTACTACCAAAAATAAGTTCACAAACCAGTTTCAAGAACAAAGAACAACATCTAGATCTAGTCTAACTCTGGTTAAGGTATTTTTGAAATTTTCAACATTATTAATGTAATGTAATGGGTCCGATTTGTCGAATTGAAAATTGACATTTCTCGACGTTTCAAGGTCCCTAGAGTCGAAATAAAAGATTTTTAGAAAGATGTCTGTGCGTGCGTGTGTACGTACGTCCCCACGTCCGTACGTTCGTGACGTTTTTTTCGTCCGCCATAGCTCAAGAACCAGAAGAGATATCGGCTTCAAATAAATTTTGTTATACAGATAATAAGGCAGAAAGATGCAGAAAGGGCTCTCAAGAAAATTGCGTTGTTGTTTTTTTACCATTACAGTTTAAAAAAAAAGGTGAAAATTTTGATTAAACCTAAATATCTCATGAACCCATGACGCTAGAGACTTGAATTAAATTTTATATTATATATTGTAACGTGATACAATTATATTTTTGGAAAAAAATCCAATTAACGGATTTTTTTATAAATCAAAAAAACTGAAAAAAAAAATTGTCACCTCGAAAATTTTACGACTAAAATATGATTTTATCTCCAAAATAATTTTGTGCAACAAGGAATAATGTTTTTGACATCTGATAAAATTTTGAGAAAAATGTAATTCACAGTTTTTTTTATACAAAATAAAAACCTAAAAAAAACATTACTCTAAGTTGGTAAAAATTGAATTTCGACTCAAATATCTTTTCAAAAACTTGAGATTAAGGCTTCAAACTTAATTTATCTTATAAGAAATATTTTTTTCAACATTCTGAAAAATGTTGAGAAAAATCGAATTGAAGGTTTTTTTTACAAAAAATAAAAACCTAAAAATAATTAATAAAAGTTGGTAAAAATTGATTTTCGACTCAAATATCTTTTCAAAACTTTTAGACATTGGCTTTAAACTAATTTTATCTTATAAGAAATATTGTTTTCAACATTAGATAAAATTTTGAGAAAAATCGAATTGACAGTTTTTTTTTACAAAAAATAAAAACCGAAAAAGAAACAATACTAAAACTTGGTAAAAATTTACTTTTGACTCAAATAGTTTTTCAAAAATTAAAAATATTGGCTTAAAACTTATTTTATTTCACAGAAAATATTGTTTTCGATATTCAGTAATTTTTTTTATAAAAAATCCAACAGTCTGTTTTTTCATAAAAAAATAAAATCTACAAAAAATAGTACGCAATTTGGCAAAAATTGATACATATAGACAAACTTTTAAGCAAAACAAATCGACAGACGGGATGGGAAGTTATCAGTGTGGGTCGCATCCCAGCCTCTTTTTTATATTTTATTTATTTGATTTCCACTATTATCAGAAAACCCTATGTGTAAAAATATCACGAATAATTTAATGGCATTTCTAATTGATTTACTTGTTACTTTAAATTATTGAATCAGGGAAGTTGCTATAATATTTAGTTTCATTATCCTTTCGGAAGATGCTATAATTCTAGCAAATGGCGCTAATGTCGGTTCATTGTAAATATATAATTTGAAATTTCTTAGTAAAAAAGATGCAAAATAAACGCTACAAAATATTAGTCGCTATCAGCTTAAAGTTGGGTCAAAATTGGCAGGATTTTCGAATAAGAACTCTAACGATGCCGTCAGTCCAATCTAAAACTCCCACAAAAAGATTTTATTATACCTTAAATCATCGGCTATCATAATTTAAACAACTATTAAAATTGTTACCAAAAACTCATTTAAATTTGTCGCATTAATTTATAAGGTATGTAATTATGTATATTCGGTACAAAAAAAAATGTGTAGGTGCTAAAGAATATTTCATAATTTAAATATGATGCAGCTTATACCTACGAATATTTGTCAAAACTTGTTAATTGGTTTGGTTCAAGTTCATTTTATTTTTTTAAGAAAATATTTTCTAGGTTAATACAAATCCTTGAAACTGGTAATAATATATATTTTTATACATATATATATATTTATTTATATATTTCGTATGCAAATTGATTAACTGCATTTTTTTAAGTCGCTGATTCCTTTTTTCTACACGTGTACAAATAGGTATAAACTACATTACATTTATCAACCTACAAGCAGTGTAAACCTATAAAGCTAACCTTCAATTCAGGTACTTTAAACTCTGTTGACCTATAATTCTTTATTCAAGGTTTATTTCTGCCTGAACTCCTTAATATGTAACAACAAGTTTGTAAGTTTTGCACGATTTCCAACAACAACAACAAAAAAATACTGGCTCAAATTGTAACTAAAAGTGTTAAGAAATATTTATTTCAGGTCGTAGCATTAAGTTCAATAAAAAAAATTAATAAAACTATATTCTTTCATGCCAAATAATAATTATGGCACGTTTTCTGATATAATTTAACATAACACAAAAATATATAAACAAACAAGTTTGTTTACCCATTTGTATCTACTTATTAACAAAAGTACTTCAAACTCATCTCATTAAAACCCTCAACATTTGAGTTTAATATATATATGTAAATAAAAATGCTTTACACGGCGCGGCGGGCGATTAATTCATCTCAAAACTCAAATAATTGTAAGTTCAATCAACTCTGTTAAGTTTTCACTTAAAACAATAAGAAAAATAAAAAACAACGATCATAAATATTGTGAAAGTGCAGCGAATGGAAAGTGAACCACTTTATCTAACCTAACCGAAACAACTCTACTTTGAAGATTGAATTTTCTTACCTTATCCAAAGCAGTACTCCTTCTCATGATTTTGGATTTTAAAATTTAAGGTAAGACTAAAATTCAACAAATTTAAAAAATCTTCTTTTTCCACACACGATTAAATTTAACTTCACAAACGATAAGATACTTCGTGCGTATCTTGAATTTTAATTTAATTTATTGAAATATAATCTTTTAACTTCCTTTTTTATTTCAGGTATCAAAAAATTCTTAGGATATCACACGCACGATATTTGTATATTGTTAAAAGCTTCACTTGAATCCGTTCGAAAAAGAGTAAGAGCTCATTCGGTGAATAACTTCGATGGACTGATCATCAAGTGATCACAGAAAAATAATATAACTCTTAAAAATACATATAATTGTTCAAAACCGAATTGTATATATGTATATCTATCTGCTTAGGTATATTTGTTTTATATTCAACATAAAGATACTAAACACAGCGCAAGCAAAACATTGAAGCAACATACTACGACTAAGAGTGTTATGTATCTTTCAGATACAAACAATATTTATTTTTATATTCGCCTTAACTTGACTCTTAACTTTCTTTTAACGGACATAACAAGTCTCATGTACTTTTTAATGGTTAAAACGTTAAAAGCAGATTCCTGATGTTTTGTAAATTCAATCTTTTGGCCGTATGCTGTGTGTAGGGAATTAACAGCTGATATTGCTTTGAGATGAATTCGCCGTGGAATCAATGACAAGATTTTTAAAAAACAAACAGAATGAAATAAAATACGAAAAACAAAAACTGGTTTAAGTTAAACTCACTTTTGTGAAGAGTGACTTTGGTGTATATTTCCTTTAAAAGTTTTCAAATATCGGTCGATAACAAAACACGGTTTTTGTTTCGTTTATTTTGTTTTTGTGTGTTAAGGTGAATTACTTTAAAGCTTATTGTTAGATATTTGTATATTCACCACGATTGATTCGGTATTTTAAATTCAAATTTCAATAAATGTCACTATGATAAACTTATGTGGATGACGATGAATTTTATACTAAATAAATTCTGGACCATGGAACTAGTATTTATTTTGAATTTTTATCAGATTTAAAGAACGCACATTTGGTAAGAGTACTTTATTTTAGATCATTATTTGAGTGCGATTTTTGGTAAATCAATTGGTGCCAAAATATTAAAATTGTTTTTATCTGATTTTGAAAATAAGTCAAGGACGTATTATGTGTTTATAGAATTTTTTCCAAACAATAATTATATAGAAACAAATGATTTGTCATGTTATTATTGAATGGATTATAATTATTGTTTTTAACAATTAAAATTGTTGTATAACTGCTTTAGTGTTTTGTGTTTCTGATTCTATGTCAAGGTAGTTATCGTTCGCATCATTAATTATTAGATTAAATATGATTTGAATTTTAGTTTAGTTTGTTCTCAATTTAATTTAAAAATGTAGATAGTTTTTATGAAAATAGTGCACTGATTTCAAGTGTATGAAAATTAATTGATCTCATAAAACGAGAGTACAGATAAAGTTTTAATAATAATTTAAAAGAATACAACAAATTAGGAGAATGAATTTTTTGCACAAATAAAGGGTGTTTAGATGTAATGTTTTCAAGATAAAAATTCAACTTCATAAATATTGTCTTACACATAATTATATTAAGATGTGCTGAAAAGGCTTTCAAACAAATCCATCCAGTGTTTTTTTTTTTAATTATTTGTCAGTTTGAATATTTTGTGAAAAAAATTGATATTAAATCCAACATAATTGCATGCGTCAAAAATGACGTTTCTGACATCTCTGAAAATTAAAAAAAAAATCAAAGTGACAATTTTCTTACAAAAAATAAAAAACTAAAAAATGAATTTCGAAACTCGAATATCTTCTCAAACATTAAGAGATATTGCCTTCAAACTAAAATTCTCTTATAAAAAAATATTTTTAACTTCCCATAGGAAGTTATTGTAATGGGTTCGATTTGTCGAATTGAAAATTTTGACATTTCTCGACCTTTCAAGGTCCCTAGAGTCGAAATAAAAGAATTTTAGAAAGATGTCTGTGCGTGCGTGTGTACGTACGTTTGTACGTCCGTATGTCCGTACGTTCACGAGGTTTTTGGTTTCGTCCATAGCTCAAGAACCAGTAGAGATATCGACTTCAAATAAATTTTGTTATACACATAATAATGCAGAAAGATGCAGAAAGGACTCTCAAGAAAATTGCGTGGGTGGTTTTTTTTACTATAGCAGTTTAAAAAAAGATGAAAATTTTGGCTAACCCTAAATATCTAATAAACCAATGACGCTAGAGACTTGAAGTAATTTTTTTATTATATATTGTAACCTAATACAAAACAAGTATATTTTTGGAAAAAAATCCAATTAACGGTTTTTTTATAAACCAAAAAAACTGAAAAAAACTTTGTCATCTCGAAAATTTTACGACTAAAATATGATTTCATCTCCAAAAAAAATTTGTGCAACGAAAAATTATGTTTTTGACATCTGATAAAATTTTGAGAAAAATCGAATTGACACTTTTTTTACAAAAAATTAAAAACCGAAACAAAATTAACAAAAGTTGGTAAAAATTGATTTTCGACTCCAATATCTTCTCAAAAATTTGAGGTAATGGCTTCTAACTAATTTTAACTTATAAGAAATATTGTTTTCAACATTAGGAAAAATTTTGAGAAAATCGAATTCACAGTTTTTTTTTACAAAAAATAAAAATCTAAAAAAAAAACAATACTAAAACTTAGTAAAAATTTACTTTCGACTCAAATAGCTTTTCAAAAATTAAAATGATTGGCTTCAAACTTATTTTATTTCTCAGAAAATATTACTGTTTTCGATATTCAGTAATTTTTTTATAAAAATCCATCAGTCCGTGTTTTCATAAAAAATAAAATCTACAAAAAATAGTACGTAAAAATTGATACATATAGACAAACCTTTAAGCAAGATATGTAAATCGACAGACGAGATGGGAAGTATCAGTGTGAGTCGCATCCCAGCCTCTTTTTTTTTAATTTTAGTAACATTTTTAGAAAATACAATGGACAGTTTTTTTCAAAGGCAAATCTACAAAAAATTCACAACATTGGTAAAAACTGATTTTCGACTACAATATCTCCGTAATAAATATAGGCATTGGCTTCAAAATTCGAAAAATTCGTTTATTCTATGCAAATTTTGTTTTGGTAACGTAAAATAAGGTTCTTAAAAAAATGTAATCTGCATTTTTTTTAAGAAATACAAATTTTCAAAAAAATTCTGCTAAAATTGATACAAATTTGTTTTCAACTAAAAATCTCAGGAACAAAAACGGATATTAAAATCAAACATATTTTATCATATGCAAAATATTGTTCCTGGTTTTTAAAAACTTTTTTAGAAGAATATAGTTCATATTTTTTTTTACAAAATACGAAAACCCAACAAAAAACTGATAAGAAATGGTTGGATCGCATCTCGGCCTATTTAATAGGTAATAAATTTATTATTTAAAAAGGCAAACCAAACTGAGCATAGATCAAGTGACAGCTGTCAAAAACATCAAATCCGAAATAAATTATTGCCAGATTGGAAACCCACACATCTAAAAAACATTCGTTTTGTACTTGGAGGCATCAATTTTCGAAATTCATTCAAGATGTTTATGGTCAATTTTTGACGAAGTTTTAAAATTAATTTAAAAACTCGATTTTGTAATTTTCGATTATTTTTTGGAACTTCGTTTTGAAAATCATTTCACCACTAACTTCTAGTTAAGGAATGAACACTATTATTCACCTTTCTTATTAATTAATTGTTATATAATTTTAAGTTTAAATGAATGAATAAAAATACAATACAATACAATACAATGCAATGCAACTCTGTTTAATATAATTTTTGAGTTCTATTACCTTTAGATCTCAGTTGAATTGAACTGAGTTTAAGGGAGATTTTTGATATTTTTGTTGCATGCGCTTGCCAGTTTTGACACGTAATTCCGACATTCTACAAACAAAATAAAAAATACCTATCAGTTTTTGTTTGAGAGGCAATTTATTTCAGAATTAAGTGTTGATGTTCTGTCCGTTTTCGAATTTAAAATTCTATTTTATGGGATTCCTATTTAAATTGGTGTTAATGTACATTATTTTGTTTCGATAAATTAGTGAATGTTTGAATTTTAGAGTTTCACCCAAATAAAATTCCACCTGGAAAATTTGGCATTTCACTTTTCGCCTATTGTCAGATTCACACGAAAATGTATTCATATTCGAAATATTCCCCTAATTGCGAACAATCATTTCGAGTGGAATGATATTCCGATGGTATGATATCCTCAGACAAAATACGCAGCACTATTCTAATAATACTGCACACTAGTTTAATATACCCAAATTCTTATAATGTGCCTATTGAAGACAAATCTGAATGCTGTTTAAAATAATTTATACCAATTACTAAGCTGAAATAATCACTAGATGGCGACTAAGCCACTCTTAAATTCACTCTAATTCATTAAATTTTTTTTAATTCTAAAGTTGTAAAGTTGGTACTTAACATTTCCTGTAATATCGAATCGCTCTCTTTTATAATAACCTCCAATCTGGTAAGACGTACTTCTGCTCAAATAAAATATTATACATACTTTGTGAACCGAATTGACTTGGTGTTTTAACTGTTTTCGGAACTACATCTTTAACTATTCAATCTTGTTGGAATCTACCCCAAACATTGGTCCTTCGAGCCGGATTTCCCATGTGTAGGGACAGACAACAGACTAATGCTGGGCAGCGACAGAGGCCCGTGTAAGCATTTACGAGTCAGGGTTGCGGGGGTTCATGAGGGGTTGGATCAGTTCCTCCTCTAGAATGACAATGAGAAATATTTATTTGTGCACTGAAATATTCATACATTGTATCGGTTGCAAATACAAGTGCGGGGAATTTAGTTTCGTCTGAATCATATCAGTTTATAAAAGTACCAGCGTGTGATACTGATTTCTTTTACGGTGACTATCTCACTTGGCCGTCTTTTAGAGACATGTTTGAGGCCGTTTATAAAAACCATCATCTTCGTTCTAAAACGAAAGGCTCTGCACAATCTATTGTTTCAAAGTTCCCTTTAACAAATGATAGTTTTGATTTAGCTTGGGAATCACTAAAAAATACATACGAAAATAAAAGAATTTTGGTAAATAATCAAGTAAAAGTTTTGTTTAACCTACCACGAACTGTCACTCCTAATTCGAAGTAAAAATTTTATTTGGGCGAAAAACACAGAAGCTTTCAAAATATCTGGGGAGCAAAAATGTTTTGAGGAAAATGTTTTCACGTAAATCTGAAAATTAAATTGGTAATTCTTAAGTTTTAAATTGAGATCAATTTAAATCACAACTGTAAATTTCTAATATTTTATTACTGAGCAGTTTCAAGGTCCAAAGTTTAGTTTGAAGTTTCTCAAATGAAAAACGATAGCTTGGTACATAGATATCGGAGAAGTATAGAAACATAAAATTTTTATTACATTTACATAAAGTTTAAAATAAACTAAAGAAGGTTGACGTCCACTTAATTCCTTAAAAGCACAGATTAAAGAAAAGAATTGTTTTGATAAAAGCAGATTCTTTTAGAAACTACCAAATTCTTATGAATTCACCCAATTTATCTCAGAGAAAGCTTTTTAGGGACATCTAACATTATTAGTTGATTATTCGTTCATGTGACTAACTTAAAAACAGAGTTGAAAATAGTGAATACTTTTTGCAAGTAATTGTAATCCAATACAATAAAATGTAGTTGCAATTAAAAACAAGAGGCTGGGATGCGACCCACACTGATTACTTCCCATCACGTCTGTCGATTTGTCTTTCTTAAAAGTTTGAAGGTTTTCGTGTTGTGTTAAAAAAGTTGTCAGTTGAATTATTCTTAAAAGTTTCAAAATTACCAACAATATTTAGCATGTAATGAAATCGTTTGATTTCAAAATTTATTTTTGTTAACGAGATTTTTAGTCGAAAACCAATGTTTACAAAAGTTAACAGCATTTTTTGAAAGTTTATATTTCTTATAACAAATACAAATTGGATGAATGAAGTTAACTTGAGAGATATCGAGAACCGAACATCAATTCTTACCAAATTTGGGTACTATTTTTTGTAGATTTTATTTTTTTTATGAAAAAACGGACTGTTGGATTCTTGTAAAAAAAAATTATTGAATATCAAAAACAATATTTTCTGTGAGATAAAATAAGCTTCAAGCCAATATTTTTAATTTTTGAGAAACTATTTGAGTCCAAAGTAAATTTTTACCAAGTTTTAGTATTGTTTTTTTTTTAGGTTTTTATTTTTTTTAATTCATTTTTTTTTCAAAATTTGTCCGGATGTTGAAAACAATATTTCTTATAATTTAAAATTAGTTGGAAGCCATAATCTCAAAGTTTTGAAAAAATATTTGAGTCGAAAATCAATTTTTACCAACTTTTGTTAATTTTTTTAGGTTTTTAATTTTTTGTAAAAAAAAACTGTCGATTCGATTTTTCTCAAAATTTTACCAGATATTGACAACGTCTTCTTCTTCGTTACACAAAATTATTTTGGAGATAAAATCATTTTTTCTTCGTAAAATTTTCGGATGACAAATATTTTTTTTTCAGTTATTTTGATTTATAAAAAAAACCGTATATTGGAATTTTTTCCAAAAATATATTTGTTTGATATCATTCATATAAAATTTAATTCAAGTCTCTAACATTATTGGTTCGTGAGATATTTAGGGTTAACCAAAATGTTCACCGTTTTTCAAATTGCTATGGTAAAAAAAGCTCCCACACAATTTTTTGAAAGTGCTTTCTGCATTATTATCTGCATAACAATATTTATTAGAAGTGTTTAATTTAATACTTGACAGTTGTTTGAAAAATCACGGTAGAGCCCTAAACTTTGAGTTCTTAAAATTTTTAGAATCCATTAAAAACCTGATTGTTTGTATGCATGAAAACTTACAATCATTTTAATGAGTACAAGTAATAAAACAAAACAATGCTATCATCACACGATCTGATCTTCATGTTCCAATATAATGTATAATTGTTATTTGTAATCTTTGTGTTTATGATTTTACTTCTACCAATTAAAATACCTAATTATTCGAACTCACAACTGCAGTTAAGAGAAATTTAAATAAAAATTTTCAAAACATTACAACAGAAACTTTAAGTACTAATAATGATCAATATAATTGCTGTACACTATAACGAACGTTTAAAATGAACCATTTGCATAAATGATATCACAAGAGATTCAAAGTGTCGGGGCCATAATATTTCATATATATGCAAATACGTATAATTACAAGTTTAATTTTTAAAGCATTTAATTGAAAACTTGGAACTACTGTCAAACTGTCATAATAACACAGTTTGCCTTCAGATTTTTAATGATAACATTTTTGATGAGCTGTAAGATCGACGTCTTGTATACAATTATAATATTTACATATGTATTGTATGTACTTAGTAATTGCTTTAAATATTATTAATGCTAAAATGCATACATTTATATTAAACAAGAAGCCACAATATAAAAAAGGACTCAAATCATGTCACATGATCTTGCACTTCAAAATTTTTGATTTTGTGTTTATCTAAATCGGAATGATTTTGCAATCAATTTAAAAAAATACCTTGTTTTAAACCGATATACATAAGCAAGTTATTTATTTAGCAAAAGTCTGAGGACTTATAATAGAAACATTTTTTACTGAAAAATGTGGGGCCAACATTTTGGCCAACCATATTTTCATCGATTTGAAGACCGCATATGACAGCATCTACACGACATTGAGCAAATACGGATCCAACCCCATTATATTTTGAATTATTTATTTTTTTACTAGCGGACCCGACAGACTTCGTCCTGCCATAAAGATTTATAAAGTGGCAGTTTTTGTTCCTACGTATTTTATAGTCGTGGCTAAACATTCTCCTGAACAGAACCGTCACCCTGGTGATAGGGCGTTGTGAATAAAAAATAATTAAATGAAACATATATAACGATTTAAAAGTAAGGAATCTGTTAATCATGTGAATCATAATCATTAACAGAAATCAGTTTTATTAGCTTTGTGATATACGATGTTTTTTGTTCCATTACTTGGCGCATAGACAAACAAATCTGATGGTTTTGATGAGAGAAACATGGATTTTCTAGATTAATACCACAAACACTTAATGATTGTCCCTGGGACTTGTTTATGGTCATAGCAAAAGCAAGCCGCACTGGAAACTGTAGTCGTTTAAACTCAAATGGCACATCAGTCGGAATCATTGGGATGCGCAGTATAAGAACATTTTCTCCTTTATACTTTCCTCTGAGTATAGTTGCTTCTATCACGTTGTTTAGTAATTTTTTTATCGCTAATCGTGTACCGTTGCAAAGACGCGGTTGGTTTATATTTTGCAACATTATAACTATTGATCCAACCTTTAATTGAAGATTGTGAGGTGGCAATCCTGGCAAATCCAGCGAGTTTAAAAATTCCGGTGGATAGTTGACTGCATCATCTTGATTTGTAGCCGAATCAACTGATTTATATATCCTCGATTCGCCTGTAATTTGTTCTTGAATTTTGAAATTTAATTCATTTACATCTATGTTTTTTGCAGCCAATATATGTAGCTCGTTCGCTTAACCAATCATGTTTTTTGTAATTTTGAGAAACATCTGGAAACACCTTCTGAATAAGTTCGTCTTTTGATTGCTTTATACATACGTTGTAATTCATTTCGACGATGTAAAACAATATCACGGGATTCCAAGTTTTCTCCAACTACAACGATAGCAACTAAATCAATAGTTGGTGCATTAAAACGTCTTGATTTTTGACTTGCAGGTGATTTGTCAGCTCTGATTACAATTTTGTGATTTATCAGATTGCATCAGATCCAGTGCAGTTTTGAACAATATAATCAATTGATTGTGTTCATGAAATAAAGTTTGTAATTGTTCTACAATAGATCTCTTTACTAAATTGTTATTTGCACAACGCAGATCAATTTCTTGTGGTAAATTGCCCATAAAATAAATTTGCAGGAATTTGCTGTCGCTATCTGACACTGGTAACAGTGAACCTGATCTGTGATATATTTGCCCTTGTATCTGTTAATTAAAAAAAAAAATATTATTTTTGTACCAAACACTATAAAATAAACAAGCAATGGGGTATATGTACATTTATGGATTGTCATTGATCAAACTTAAATAATATTTGATCTTAAAAATTATATATTTAGTTGTAATTAATATCTTTTTTTTTTTTTTTTTTTTTTATAATAAGCAAACACTCAAGGGGATATTACTACCCTTATTATGCAGAGACACAGTGTGAGCACTAGGAAGAGGAGAGAGGGTTTGAAAGGAGATGTCGGTGCTCATTGGTTTTGATTTCCTGAATATTGCAATGACTTGGAAAAACAGAGTGTGGTAAGGCATTCCACATTCGCGTAGTACGGCTAAAGAACGAATCTCTGTATTTGACAGTACGGCCGAAGTTGGGCTCGAGGGTATACTGATGAGCATTCCTAGAAGCGCGAGTATTACGGTTGAACTGTTTAAGGGGAGGAATGCAACTGGCTATTTCACTAGAGCATAAGCCGTTAAAGTAACGGTAAAAAAGAGTCAGACAAGAGACCTTACGACGATGTTCAAGCGTAGTAAATGAACTTATGATGATATTGTCATCTATCAATTTAAATGCTCTACGTTCAATACTATCCAAGAGGCTTAAGTAAGTTGCAGGAGCACCAGCCCAGAGATGGGAGTTATACTCAAGCTTTGGACGTATATAAGTCTTGTAGATAACAGCCAGATCAGAGGGGGAGAAAAACTTCTTGCATCGCCTTAGAAAACCCAAACATCTTGCGGCATTTTTGGCGACATCGCGTATGTGTTCGTTCCACAAAAGGTGGTTGGTGATACACATACCGAGAATATCGAGATGTTCAGTCTCCTCGATGCAAGTGCCATCCATGGATAATGGCAATTGGGGTATATCTCGCTTTAACGATACAAGACAGCATTGCGTTTTCGAAGCATTAAATTCCACGCGGTTTTTTAATCCCCATTGTAGAATGCTGTTTAGGTCGGAATTTAATGAACTTATCATATTTTGTCGTTGCAGTTCCACATCCGAAGAAGAGGGATGTGAGTCTGAAAACGAATATGAAAAGCTAAGAGTACTATCGTCAGCGAAACAATGTATTGGATTAGAAGTTGCAGACAGGAGATCATTAATAAAAATGAGAAAGAGTGTTGGAGATAGAACAGAGCCCTGGGGCACACCAGCATTTATTTTGTGGTTTTCAGACTTGAACCCATCCAATACTACTTGTATTGAACGATCCGAAAGGTAATTACTAATCCAATGAAGCAGGGATTCGTGAAAACCGAAAGCACGCATTTTCGATAAGAGGGCCTGATGCCAAACCCTATCAAATGCTTTTGAAATATCAAGTGCAATAATCTTACTTTCTCCAAAGCGATGTAAAGATTTGCTCCACTGTTCGGTGAGATGAACCATGAGATCACCAGTGGACCTATTGCTGCGAAAGCCGTACTGCCGGTCATTAAGAAGCTTTCGGTCTTCGAGATATTTCTTAAGCTGATAATTTATCAGCGTTTCCATGACCTTGGAAAGAAGGGACGTAAGTGCAATCGGTCGATAATTAGAGGGTGAGGAAGATTCGCCTTTTTTGGGAATAGGCTGGACAAATGCAGTTTTCCATCCACTCGGAACGAGACCTGAGGAGTAGGACAGATGAAAAAGCTTACGCAGTGGTTTTGCCAGCGTTGAAGAACACCTCTTCAGAACAATAGCGGGGATACCATCCGGACCAGCGGATTTATGTGTGTTTAGATCTCTTAGGACTCTTGCCACAGTACGAGTGCGAAAAAAGATTGGTCCCATAGAATCACTAACTCGCTCAAGTACAGGCGGAGTCATAACACTCACTGGCAGCGTAGAATTGGCGGCGAACTGCCTAGCAAAGAGATTAGCTTTCTCTAAAGAGCTAACAAATGGAGTGTCATTGACAACGAGCGTAGGAACCGAAGAAGATGAAGAATTCCTCATGTTTTTTACAAATGACCAAAAATTTTTACTGCCTTTGGGACATTGCAGTATTTTTTGCCGTAATTTTTGGTCATGTAAAAATTTGGTTCGTCGAATATGGGCGTTGCAGGCCTTCCTGGCTTGTTTGAACTTTTTCCGGCTTTCCTCAGTACGGTTGGCCTTATAGCAACGGAAACTTACCTCTTTGGCCCTAATAACCTCTTTACAGCTCGCATCAAACCATGCGTTTTCCTTAGGTCTGATGCTTTTAACCCTATTCGGAATAAAAGTTCTCATTCCCAGGAGAATTAAACTTGTGATCATATCAGCGCTGGCGTCAACGTCACTATCGAGGAAGCAAAGTGACCAGTTAAAGATCCTGAAGTAATTATTGAGACCGTCCCAGTTGGCTTTCTCGTATTGCCAAACGGTTCTCGTAGGAGCTCTTTCTTTAACTGGAGAGTTTTTACACGAGAAATTAGCTGATATGACACAATGGTCAGATGTGCCTAGAGGAGATAGAACACTAACAGTGTACTTATCAGGGTCAGAGGTAAGAAACAAGTCAAGAGTGTTTTCTGCTCGACCTTCAACGTCCGATATTCGGGTGGGCTCGTTGACCAGCTGAGTTAGGTGGTTCAACTCAGCGAAGATTTCTGCACACACTCCATCGGGTGTTGTCTGGCCTGAATGTTGAAGCCATGAAGAATTGTGTACATTGAAATCGCCCGTAACAACGATTTCAGTGCGAGGATAGGACGAAACAATTTTTTGGATGGAGTCAGACAAAGCATCAAATTCACGAGAAGTTGATACTCTGTCTAAATTTGGGCTTCGATAAAGGAAGCAGTAGTGAATGATTTGCTTATTTACGGAGAATTTAAACCACATATAATTAAAAAAGGAATTGGTGCAAAGACCATATTGTGGTAAGAGCTGATAAGCAACATCATTCCTAATGTATATGGCGAGGCCATGGTGGGAAAAGAATAAAGGCACTAAGCTATACCCATGAATAAAAAATTCAGCAGGATCGGAATCCTCACCTACTTGGGTTTCACTTAGTGCCAAAACAGCTGGCCTGTATGAAACAGTATGGCGGTATGCCAATAAAAAATTTGCCCTTAGCCCACGAATATTACAATAATCTACTCTGAATTGTCCAGTCATTGCAAATAAAAAAATTACTAAAACCAATACAGATAGAGATGAAAAAATAAAATTCACTGAATTGAAACACAGAATAATTATCGATACCCTTCACTGCTAGTGTTATGCCTTAGCAGTGATGAGAACCGATCCGACCCTGTGATGCAAAACAGTAAATTCAATTAAAATAATCTGCTGAAACACAGATTAGCATATGCACCAATTCCAATTGCAATTGATACATAAACTAGGCTGTGAAACTGTGGAAGAAGGGGAAAGTAAAGATGGGATGGTACTCACTGTGATGTGCTGTGCTGAGTGGCTTATCATTTTTGTTTGTTATAGGTGTTTTTTGTTGTTCTTGAGTGGCGTGATTTCTTTATTGTTGTTTTTATTTGGGGGTGCACTGTTGTTATTGTTTTTTGTTGTTGTTTTTTTTTTGAACCACTTATAAATTAATGTTTGACTTATTGTTGTGACAAATTATTGTTTTTTTGTGTTTTTTTTTAACTTTTTTGTGTATATGTATAATTATAGTTAAGTTTAGTAGGGTAAACTGCTCCACGACACGATTTAAAAAAACAATACAAAAATAAAAACGAACGAGCACAGACAGAACGGAGCACAACACAGGGGCAACCTTCCCCAACAAAGGTTCACTGACAACTATCTATCAATAAACATCTTAAATTAGGTGATAGAAAATTTTGTTCGCTAAAATAATTATGAATAACTGCTATAATACAAACCTTGAAAGTTGGCATGAAGTTTTCCCGAACTACATTTGTTGCCCTAAATGAAGTCATTTGAAAGCAATTGTTATAGTGTTGGATAAGTGTCAAAAAGTGTATGGAATCTGTTCCTATTCCTGAAACCAATGAGTACAATGGCTCCGGTGGTGGATCCAATGGTATCAATTTTACTTTACCATTTGCGCAATACAATCCATTAGCTTCGTTGTTGTATTTCAATTTTTCAATGGTAGTTACTGTAGTCAATTGACACATCGTAACTGAAAGCAGCTCGATTCAAACTTGAGCGATCATTAGTTGAATGTCGCGCTCGCGCTTCACGCGTTTGTGATATCCGAATTCTTCCACGTTCAATTTGGTCTTCACGTTCTTGTGCAGTGCGATTAGATCGGTAATTAGCTTGTTTTGTAGCAGTTCGGGTTCTTCTACCTAAATTGCTTCGTTTTATAGGAGGCATATCAAATATAAATTATTTTGTCACTAAACACTAACGAAACAAACATTAACACTAACTGTTTCAGCCGTTTATCAGTTGACAAAAGCAAACTCAGTAGATAAGGTAATAGAAAATCCAAGAAAAACAACAGCAAATCGACATCAACACTTTTTTCTTCATTATTTTTAAATTTGATATGACTTAAAGTCAAATTCTTTAAGCCGACTACGTTTTAGTTAGAAAACGTTAGATGTTGGAAAAATAAAAGGGCTGTTTTTATGGTTTTTCCGTCAATAATTGGAATTTTTCTCGCCGTAAAAACCATCCTTGAACTTCAACGAACATTAAAAAAAAAGAATTGACCAAATTGGTCCAGGCGTTGTTGAGTTATGCGGTAACTCAACACATTTTGCGATTCATTTTTGTATATAAGAATATGAAAACAAAATTTGTATTTTAAATCCTTAAACTTTGTTGCTAAAAGTACTACTTTTAACTGAGGACTGGACCAAGAACTTAATATGAATCGGAAATTCAGCCCTATTCCAAAAACACAGCACAAATTCATCAACTTTTGACCGATGGACGATCCAGGGGGGGCTGTCATATAAGCCATAAAGCTCAATTAAGTTGTATAAGTAAATATTTCAACTAAAGATTTGTTAGTAATTTAACGACATTCACCAAAAAGTGGTTTGCTGTCAAAAAATAACTAACATTTTTGTTTTCACGCAATTTAGAATTTGGAAAAACTTTAGTGCTTTAAATTATTTTCATAAAATTTGTTTCTAAGAAATAAAGCAAATGTTCAGGTTCTTAAGAAGAAACCTTGAATAAGAGATTGTCAATTTTATATTAAGTTGCCTTTAAATTTCTGAAACTAGCCTTCAATTGCATCTTATTTATTTGAAAAACATAAATAGTGAACATTGAAGTGATTTTTACTTGCGACCTATAGGAAATATAGGGCAAGTATTGCACTGGTAAACAAATTCGAACTTGAGCTTTTAATTAAACGTGACATTACGATGCTAGAAAATTGGAAAAAGTGGGCCCTCGATTCCGTTCGTCTATCTGTCTGTGCTGACCCGACCCCTACAGCCCAAACCATTGTGTCGATTGAAATTAAGGTTTTCAACCGATTAGCGTAAGGCGTTTTTTTTTTCATTTTTTTAATACAAAAAATAACAGCGGTCATACAAATTTGTCGGTTAAAAATCGAAAATTCTATTATCAAATATCAAAATAATCTTTGTGTTTATGATATTTTTAATTTGGCTTCTTTCTACAAGAAAAAACATATTTTGGTATTGCTCCAGAAAGGTGCCCTTCATAAAACCGTTATTT
The DNA here is from genome assembly GCA_920104205.1 of Eupeodes latifasciatus. Classification (NCBI taxonomy): domain Eukaryota; kingdom Metazoa; phylum Arthropoda; class Insecta; order Diptera; family Syrphidae; genus Eupeodes; species Eupeodes latifasciatus. The sequence goes on along the minus strand of OV049925.1, from coordinate 140,844,466 downwards.
TGTTTTTTAAGTTTTCTCAAAAACTAATGGACCGATTTCAATAATCTTCTTTTTCTGCACAAGCTCTTGTCGATGATGAAATGATCAAATTGATGATGATTATTTTTGATGATCAAAAATGTAATTATTTTTTTTTTATTTTTAAAAAAATATACATTTTTTTACATTCTCGATAGGGTGAACATTTTTTAACGAAATTTTAATGTACAATGTATATTTTTAAGCACTTTATTTAGTGCTTAGAAAAAATATTTTTAAGACAAAATTTAAAAATTAAAATGATTTTGGAAAAAAAAATTAAGTTAGTAAAGGTTTTTTGAGAAATAAAATGACATTTACATTTTGAGAAAAACTTATTTTGCAGGTACATTTTTGAATCTTAAAATATAGGAAATATTTTTAAACAGACTTTTTGGAAGAAATTAGCAAGTTCTAGCAACCCAGTCGTGCATTTTATTTCTTTCAAAATTGATTTTCTTTTCAATACAAAACTTAAATTAAACAAATCTACTTTTTGAAGTAATTTTGCTTAAGATTTTCTAGAACTGAGATTTAAACACGAATAATATAAATGTGACACTTTTGTTAAAATAATTGCTTATTGATAACACAATGAACGTATCATATCTATTAGTATAAAAGCTTTGAATCTCTTGAGAACTGGAGTGAACAGAGGTTTTGAAACGTGTAATTGGTGACTGACACACACAAATTTCTTCCCAACTTATTTGTTTACCTTAATTTGTTTTTATTTTATATTCAGAGAAATTATGTACTTAAATGCACCTTTTTTTCTTAAATTCAATAAGCACCAAACATTTTTCTCTCTACAATTTTTGAGTTTCGTTGACTCCTTTAAGATCAAAATATTTTCTAGCATCAGCTCCAATCTACGAGTAAGCAGACTGATAACGATAGTACTAAAAGACTCCCGAAAATTGAGTTCGAAAAAAACACGTAAAAAAAGTAAAAAAAAAAGAAAATTCTTAATATCAGATTCTTTCTCATTTTCTGGTTTTTGAATTTTTGTAGCGTTTTTCGCTAATGGCAATAAAAAAGAAAATATACTGGGATGCGACCCACACTGATAACTTCCCATCCCGTCTGTCGATTTGTCTTGCTTAAAAGTTTATGTACCTATATGTATCAATTTTTACCAAATTTGCGTACTATTTTTTGTAGATTTTATTTTATTGAATATCGAAAATAATATTTTCTATGAAATAAAATAAGTTTGAAGCCAATATTTTTAATTTTTGAAAAGCTATTTGAGTCGAAAGTAAATTTTTACAAAGTTTTAGTATTGTTGTTTTTTCTAAGTTTTTATTTTTTTTGTAAAAAAAGTGTCAATTCGATTTTTTTTTTAATTTTATTGAATGTTGAAAACAATATATTTTGAAAGATAAAAGTAGTTTAAAGCCAATATCTCAAAGTTTTGAAAAGATATTTGTGTCGAAAGTCAATTTTTACCAACTTTTATAAATTTCTTTTTAGGTTTTTATTTTTTGTAAAAAAAACTGTCAATTCGATTTTTCTCCAAATTTGCCCTAATGTTGAAAACAATATTTCTTATAAGCTAAATTTAGTTGGAAACCATAATCTCAAATTTTTGAAAAGATATTTGAGTCGAAAATCAATTTTTACCAACTTTTGTTAAATTTTTTTAGGTTTTTAATTTTTTGTAAAAAAAACTGTCAATTCGATTTTTTTTAAATTTTACTGAATATTGACAAAAATATTTTTTGAAAGATAAAAGTAGTTTAAAGCCAATATCTCAAAGTTTTGAAAAGATATTTGTGTCGAAAGTCAATTTTTACCAACTTTTATAAATTTCTTTTTAGGTTTTTATTTTTTGTAAAAAAACTGTCAATTCGATTTTTCTCCAAATTTGCCCTAATGTTGAAAACAATATTTCTTATAAGCTAAATTTAGTTGGAAACCATAATCTCAAATTTTTGAAAAGATATTTGAGTCGAAAATCAATTTTTACCAACTTTTGTTAAATTTTTTTTTAGGTTTTTAATTTTTTGTAAAAAAACTGTCAATTCGATTCTTTTTAAATTTTACTGAATATTGACAAAAATATTTTTTGAAAGATAAAAGTAGTTTAAAGCCAATATCTCAAAGTTTTGAAAAGATATTTGTGTCGAAAGTCAATTTTTACCAAGTTTTATTAATTTTTTTTTTAGGTTTTTATTTTTTGTAAGAAAACTATCAATTCGATTTTTCTCAAAATTTTTCCGAGTGTTGAAAATAATATTTCTTTTAAGATAAAATAAGTTTGAAGCGATAATCTCAAGTTTTTAAAAAGATATTTGAGTCGAAATTCAATTTTTACCAACTTTGAGTAATGTTTTTTTTAGGTTTTTATTTTTTATAAAAAAAAACTGTCAATTCGATTTTTCTCAAAATTTTATCAGATAACAAAAACATCATTCTTCGTTGCACAAGATTGTTTTGAAGATGAAATCAAATTTTAGTCGTAAAATTTTCGAGGTGACAAATTTTTTTTTCAGTTTTTTTGATTTATAAAAAAAAACGTTAATTGGATTTTTTTTTCCAAAAATATACTTGTTTGGTATCACGTTACAATATATTATATAAAATTTAATTCAAGTCTCTAGCGTTTTTGGTTCGTAAAATATTTAGGGTTAACCAAAATTTTCACCTTTTTTTTAAACTGCTATGGTAAAAAAAACACCCACACAATTTTTTGAGAGTTCTTTCTGCGACCCTTTTGATGTCAAAACTGTCTTTAGATAAAGTGATCCGCTGTCATGTTTTTTCCATATCAAGAATTACTTGAAAGAATTGTGCAGAGCTCCCACGTCAACACTAGAGACACTATTATCATTTAAAAGTTTGTCAGGACTACGGCCCGGAAAGCTTTCGAATCCACGCCCACAGGACAGTTCAGAAGAAAAAAACCGCGAATCAAGTGGAAAGTGACATCACCTAACTTGTAGTGCGCAACTGGAGATATCTAGATAGGGACCGAGCTAGATTGAGAAGTTTGTTAGGTGAGGTCCTGGTTCACAGAGGACTGTAGAGCCACCTTGAGTTAGTTAATGAAACAGCAAAAGTAAGAAATTTGTATGAAAAATTTTGTTTAAATTTCTGAGAATACGGCAATCGTAGAAATATTAACTAGCCAAATGACGAAATTAAAAACTATTGAAGAAGAAGGGAACAGGGACACACATTTCATTTTCAATATAATGTTGAATTCCATTTGCCATAAGTTCTGCACGTTTTCCTCATGCAATTTCACCATCAGTCCATCCAACCACCTGCCACGTGCCACTACAGTTCCATTCAACAAAATTCAACATAATACCTTAAATAAAAATTAACTAACATACAATACATATTATGTATGTGTTTTTGTTGTTATTATTAAATAACAAACATATCTACTGACCATTTGTATAGAAGAACGTAAATCATTAATTTGTCACTGTCACTTCTTTAGCCATCAGCCCTCTGCCTAAAGTACATATAAACAACAATCCTCTTATCACAATCGCTCTTTTTCAAGACACAGCAACAAAAATAAGACGATATATTTTGTATGATAAAACAAATCAAATGTCTGAGAGAGTGCATGATGCAAAAACCCAAAGTACTTTATACTGTACTTGTACTGAATTGTAGTACTGTCTCCATTACACATTATCACCACAAAGAGCTCAAGACCAGAACTAATAACAAATATTTTCCATGTAAGGAGAGAGGGGGGAGGCATGTGTGTCCTTTACGTTGATAGTGATAGCGATGGGTGATGATGTTGCATGGTGGAGGCTGTTACTATGAGTATACAATGTACTGAAAGAGGTGCTGGCCTTACAGAGAGACAGAGAGAGAAAAACAGAAGTCTTTGTACTTTTTGTGGCAGAAAAACAATATTCCCCAAAAACCCAGAGTCCATTCTTCATCATGGAAAAGATAAATTACCTCCCGAAGAATTTATCCCTATCAACTGGCAGAGCATGGCATGGCATGGCATCGCACATATAGAAGCTCGGTACATACACTGTCCCTAAAACTAAGGAGCTACAAGAAAGCCCCTCTCTTTCGTCCCTCAAATAAAAAATGGAGAAAAACGGAAGAGTCGAACATGCACCAGAGCTACTATACTTCTTGTTACCAAATAAAACGAGATATAGGTTTACCCCCTCCCCTCTCAGAACTCAGAGCATCCTTCCTGCGAGATTGTTGCCATTGTTGCTACTATCATAGCTGGAGTCTGCCGGTGTCCTTGCAGGAAATCCATGCAATGTTGAAGTGTCTTCCTGTTTTTTGAGGGCCTCTCTCTCGCTTTGCTTTGGCAATGGAATAAGAATGACATTGGTACTTCCTTTGGCGTATATCCTTCTTCTGCTTCTTTTTCTTGTTCTCCAAGGATCCTCACAACTTGAATCAAGCTCTTATTCGTATTCGTATTATATTCAAGCTGTCCTGTCCATGGCCCATTCCCAACTATAACACATTGTGTGTTTAGATATATTTTCTCTAGGTAGATAAAAGGATATATGCTCTGAGATTAGACACTCAACCAGCTGTCAGCGCAATGGACATAGTGAGTATGATTTATCAGACCTCAAGTTAATTGAGTAGATGGTTGAGGAAGCCAGTGAAATGCTGAAGAATTTCCAGAACCAAGAAGAACACTACAGTTTGTTCAAAGGCGAAACTGAGTTTTGGAATTTTGTTAAGCAAAAAGGAAGAGATTGGAAGAGACATTTTATGGAGTCTTCTTCATTTTATATCTTCTATAAAAGCTTATGATATGTGAACAGAGGATACGATAGTTTGTCGTTTTTGAACAGGGTATCTTCTTTCTTGCTAAATAAACGATTAAGCTTTTTCAACAAAATAAATAGATACTCTTTGATTGTTAAGTTGCAAAATAATTTGGATAACCCTAAGTCACATGACAGAAATAGCCGTACATCAATAAATATTCAAGAAATAATAAGATTGTCATCTAAGTGTCATAGGGTTTATTTTAAGGAGACTTCTTGAAAACTAAGGACAAATAAGAAACATTAAAATATTGAAGTATACACTCATTTGCAAATATGTGGTTCTGGTTCTGCTTAAACCAAACATACGTATTGAGGCAGGTTCAGGCAACGTAAGGGACTTTATTTGCAGTCAACTTCATTCTTTGAACGTAAATTTTGACCAAGGCAACCTTTTAGTTTTCCAAGTGTCATGCATTTAAAATTTAGAACTTTACTTCACAAACCTCTACTTTAAGTTCATAGTACAAAAACTACCAAAAACATTATTGTCTAAAAAACACTTCTCAGGCAAGCTACAAGTCCATCACGATTTGTATTTTGGATTGCATAGAAATATTACTTATTTCTATTCAAAATTGACAATTAACTCTTTTACATAAAACATGAAAAGAAGTTGTGCAGAAAATAAATAAATCATAGAGTAATAAAGTTCAGCTTTCAGTTGAATGAAAAAAATATGATCAACTGTCATTTTGACAGAAGTAGACTTGACTTCATAGTTAGGGAGATTTTTTTTGACTGACTTTCCAGTCAACTTTCCATTAAATTTGCCTAAATTGGAAAGCAATATTTTGGCACCTGACCAATCAGATATTAGAAACTTGCTTTACTTTCAAGTCCCTAATGTCGTCTGAACCTGCCCATTAGCTGCGATAAACGTCATTTTGAAACACCTATGCAGTTATAACAGTTTTGACAACTTTAAGTATAAGTTTTATGTGGGTTGTTCTTAAACAGTCACAACTGTTATATATATATTGTAATGGCTCAATCCAGGGTTCATTAATATTTTAACTAAGTGTTATAATTGGTATATCTTGTGTCAACTATTTGATTTTAAGCAAGAGTTTGAGAACTTTTAAATGACGCAGACTAAGCTAGAGATATATGCATGCTCATAACAATTAAAATATTAAAAATTAATTAGAACAGCCAAACAAAACCAAATATTTATGATATTTCACTTTGACATCTGTCAAAATTAGGGTCAAAGTTATAAACAATATGTTTTATGTGAAATAGTTTTGACGTCTATTCACTTTATCTCGATTTCATGGATAAAAAGGGATAACGAAGTCAGGGAGACATTTTTATTTTTACGATCTAAGATCAAAATTATGGAGTTTTTTTTTTCAGACTTCAGATTTCTGTATGATTTTTTTGTTCATATGATGTTGGTGTATGAACTTTTTTGCCTATGAATATAAACATTGTCAAATCAGTGGACAGATGTCAATTTTTCTGATTCGTAGTGGAATCTGCAAACCCCATTTTGAAGTTTATTCCAGATTCCATTTTAGGGATAAAAGAAACAGAAACATAAGACAGACATTTTTATTATTAAATTTAAAAAAATGTATTGAATTATGATCTGAAAATCGAAGTTTTTTATCCTCGCAGGAATATGATTACAGAATGATTTTATTTTGTTATATGATATTTTTTCCTATTAATATAAATCTTGTCAAATTTTTGGCATTTCCAGATCTACAAAATTGATCTCCACCTAAGAAAAAGTCAATTTTATAAAAATAATAAGTACTTCGAGTACTGGATAAGAAGTCAATAACTTTGTTTTTAACTTTCTAATTTTGACAGTTCTTACAATAAACACACAAATTATGTCTGTACTATCTGAAATTAACATATTGTTCTGTGTTTAAGCAAACTGAACGAATGATAAATTGGCTGCGTTCAATCTCGTGTTGGATAGGGTACTCGTATCTTGGATAGGTGGATTTTTAGAACGAGTTGAATAGCTGTATTGAGATAGCTGTCAAAAAATAAAAACAACTTTCAGCTGTTGACAAAAAGCAGAGAAACATTTAAGCTTCGAAGTTAAAATTGTTGTAAGATAAAATATTTAATGGATAATTCAACTGATTCGTCGGACGATGATGAATTGATAGGTGCGTAACAATTTAATAAATAAGAAATAAAGTACAAAACGAGAACAAAATAAGTCAATTTTGAAGTTTAAAAAAATAGATCACAATTACCTTCTGAAATTCGGAGGCAAATAGAAACTTCATCGTTTATTATGTACAGAACATCCTCAAATACGACTTCAACTAACATTTCGTATCTTTTTGTTTACCAACAAATACAAAAAGCTGAAATCAATTTTCAAGTTTCTTGAAATTCAACCAAGTTTCTTGAAATTCAACCATCAGCTGTTCTGTCAGATACCTACATACCCCAGAAATTCTTGGATACCTTTGGATTCCTTTTTTGGCATCTCAGCTGTTTTTGATCAACTGTTATTTTACACGTAAAACACTAACAAAAAGGTATCTGGATACCCTATCTGTCTGAGATTGAACGTAGCCATTGACGAAATATTTAAGTTTGACACCTGTCAATGTTATCGTTATGTTTTTTTTTTTAAATGAGCAACTTGTCACTTTCTATTCTAATTTTTAAACAACATCAAGCTAACAACGGCTTTTAAGAAGGTTTCTCAAAAAATAATCTTAACATATTTTTATAACCAAGCAATTTCCATATTACTTCTATCAAATTGACAATAAAAGTTAATCCCAGAAGGAGTTGATCTCATCATAAATGCAGATCTGAAATTAAAAAAATTAGAAGTAAATCCAATTTATTTTGCTCAATGAAAACGATAAAACGGAAGCCAAAGTTTAAAAAGATTGAAATAAATAAAAATTAGATTAATTTTACCAATGGAAATCGCTTCACTCTTGACTACAAATATGGGAACAGCTGCGGTCAGTCAACTTTTAGCTTTTTTTACTGAAACGTTTAAGATAACAAAATCAATCTTAAATTCTTATCTACTAGTTTTGAATCGAATATTCTTAAAATCCAGTCATTTTAAGAACCAACAACATGTGTTAAAGGTTTTTGAAGGCGCATATTTTGGCAACAAAACCACAAAGCTTTAACTAACCACCAAGACAAATAAGACAAATAAGCAATTTACTTGTTTGCCAAATCAATAAGTCATTGTACAAATCCTCTATACCACCACTAAAGACTAAATCTGTCAAATAAATTTCCGCAATCGTATTCCTTTGCCAACTGAATTAATTTGTTTTTGGCAATGAGCAAAGAACCAAACCATCAGAGCTCAAGGACCACAGAGCAACAATATCCACCCTGGGTCCTTTAAGTTATTTTCTTTTTTATTTTTAATTTTGTTTAATACTAAAAACGGTTCCTAATTTACTCCCTTAAGACTTTTCTTTCTCTCAACCATGCATAGAGCATAGATATACAAAAACAACAACAACAACAATAAAACTTGTGTCGTACATACAAATCTTGGACGAGATTCAAAAACTTAAACTTAAAAGCCTAACAAACAGTCTGGCAGAGGCAACCAAATAAATTTTCTTGGTACGCTGCTTCACCGCCGCCGCGTCGCTTGAGATTTAATTGATTTGAAAAATTAAAATTAACAAAGCTAAAAACATTTCTTCAGAGGAGAAGGAGGAGAAGAGATTGTCGTCACTGAGAGGGACCACCACCACCTATAGAAATAAAATGTGTGGTGTCGAATCCTGTCCTGGCTATGCACAGCTGGCTTGAGCGAGCTATACCTCTAAAAATGTGGTAGGTTAAAACACTCTTCGAAGGATATAAATTCTGCCCAAGTGTCAGGGACAATTGTGGCTATGCTTGGAACCACTTCCTCCCAAAAAGGCAAAACATAGAAAAAATAGGATTCGAAAAAAAAACTATAGAAAAATAAAGAAGATGCGACTAAAAGGCACAGGACGTTAAATTATGCTTGCATTTATTTGCCAGTTGGGCTTTGGTCTTTTTTCTCCATTTTTTTTTTAATTCTTGGTCCTTGGGCTTAACGTTTTGTTCTTTTGGTGTGTCTGGAACTTACGGCAACTAAATGAGGCATTAATATATTAAACCAAATGACCAGATGGCTGTGAAAGAGCTTAGGACCTTTAATGGACAGTGAATTAAGTATTGGTGTCTCTATTTCTATTTTGTTTTTATCTACTTCTGTAATAATGTACGAGTACGTACCCAGGTCCAGGTCCCGATCCTAGACGCCCACCGCCACAGCCAGCAGAGCAATTGGCTGGCATTGGACTAAAATTATGTGCATCATTGATTAGAGTCATTTCAAGGCACAACAAAAAAGAATAAGTTTCCAATTTCGACGAGAGTCCGTCTGAAACTCTGGAAAAGATTTGAATTAAAAAAAAAGATTGTTTCGAACTTAAAATGTAAAATTTGTTGGGTTTGGGTTCACTTTCACTTCAATCAGATGAAAAAAAAAGGTTTTATAGAAATTGAAAATGGCTAAGAGCAGAGTATTTGGTTCCCTACAAATTATTTGTTATTTTGATTGCTCTTTTCAATTGGAAATGTTTTGAATGTTTTGACATTAGTAGTCAAGTATTTATGTATCGAAAGTCTGGCAAAAGTACTGTAATTTAATTTGTTAGTGTGGCTGCTGAAAGTTTGTTCGTTGTGATACCAAAAGGGTCTTAAAATTTACCTTACTCGTTAAAACCAATTGGTGCTAGCTATGAAACGTTAAGACAGTAAATGTCAGAATTTCTAAGATCACTATTCTTTTTTCTCATAAAACAAAAAACTGTCTGTTAGGTTTTCCTGAAAATTTAAAAAAATGTTGTAAATAATGTTTTTATAAGATTAAAAAAGTTTGAAGTCAATATTTTTAAGCTTTTCTAAAATATTCTCCAGAATAATTACATGCAACTATGAATAACGTTTTTGACATCTGGTAAATTTTTGAAAAAAATCGAGGTGACAAATACTTTGTTAGGTGAATTTTTGGGAATTTGTACTAATCACGTTTCCACATCCATCAATTAACATCATTCTAACCGATTCCACGCCTGATATCAAACCCAGAACCAAATTCTTCACACTTTCAGATAAGTCCCGAAGTCTTCTGGATTGATAAATAAAAACTTAATTTTGAAGTACAACTGTCTTTCACAAAGTGTAAGAACCACACATTTTTCTTAACCACCACTTTAAAACATGTCATAAAATTTCAAAAAGGTGTTTAGTTTTTTAAAATTATTGACTAAATGTCATTAACCAATATGTCAATGTCGATTATTTACTTTGACACTTGTGAAGTAAAAAGTACCCGTCAAAAAGACAAATAAAGTATATACCTTTTTTCAAATAAATTGTTGGTGGTGACGTTTATTGTGGTGTACAGGTTAGCAGTTTTTGCAACAGCTTATATAAATGTAATTTCGTTTTATACATCTTTTCGATTGAACTCAAATGTGTTTGAAACAAGAACTATCATTTTGTGGACTTAAGGATGTGTTCACATAATGTTCATTTGAAGCATATCATTTTGAGGGATATTAATACCCTTAACACGTTTACGGTTAAACACAGTGCGAGTATTAGGAAAATAGGAAAGGATTTAAGAGAAGATATCGGTGCACATTGGTCTTAAAATTTTGAATATTGAAATGGGAGGGGAAAACAGAGTTGGGTAAAGCATTCCACATTCTCGATGAGTGGTTAAAACAGAATCTCTATACTTAACGTACTGTCCGAAATTGAGCTCGAGGGTAAACTGATGAGCATTCCTGGAAGTGCGAGTATTACGGCTGAATCGTTTGAGGGGGGGAATGCAACTGGCTAATTCGACAGAACATTGTTTGTAAAAGTATCTGTAAAACAACGAAAGGCATGAAACATTACGCCGGTGTTCGAGAGATGTAAATGTTTCGGTTATAGTTCTATCGCCGATCATTTTCAAAGCTCTTTTTTGTATCCTATCTAAAAGGCTCAAACTTGTTTTAGGGGCACCTGCCCAAATATGCGAGTTATATTCAAGTTTTGGACGAATGAAGGCTTTGTAAATTACAGCCAGATCAGAAGGGGTGAAAAATTTCTTGCACCGTCGGAGAAATCCTAAGCACCTGGCAGCATTTTTGGCAATGTCAATTATGTGATCATTCCATAAAAGGTTATCTGTGATACACATACCGAGTACTGACAGTTGATTAGTTTCCTGGATGCAAGTGCCACTCATAGATAGCGGCATCGGGGGTGTGTTACGCTTTAACGACAGGAGACAGCATTGAGTTTTCGAAGCATTAAATTCTACACGGTTTTTGATTCCCCATTGGACAATGCTATCAAGATAAGAATTTAATGAGCTTATCATACGCTGCCGTTGAAGTTCCACATCCGAAGGACAAGGATGTGAATCTAGAAACGAATATGAAAAGCTGAGGGTACTGTCGTCGGCGAAACAGTTTAATGGATTAGAAGTAGCAGATAAAAGATCATTTATGAAAATAAGTCACCTAGAGTCAAATGTGATCAAACAAAAACAAGTCTTGTATGTGCTGTCAAACTAACTGTCACTATCAACAGGGATGGCAGTTTACTTCATTTAAAGAACCAAACCACAAAATGATTTTTATTAAATATATTTCAATACAAAACCAATTTTTATAAAAGAAAATAAATCTATAACAACAAAAGGCAAATAAACAAAAAAGCAAAATATTTTTATCGTCATCAGTTGTGTCAAAAAAGCTTAAATCTATTTGGTTCAAATAATTTGGTAAACAACTTGTCCCAACCAACATCCTCACATACATTTTATTAGCTATAAATGTACCTATTCCGTAAATCTTTTACAATCTATATCTAACCAATAATAGTACATTATACACAAAAAAAACTCCCATCAGAATTAAGTATCTAAGTAAAGTAAAGTACCTGCTATAAGTACTTGAAATAATCTTAAAATCTCTCTTCGCAAAGTAAAAGAAGGTAACTTTTTCTTTGTAGCTTCTTGGTAGTACACACATGAACTTTTACACAGTATTGAAGGAAAAAGATTTTCTAGGTTAAGTCAAGCATGAAAATTACCTAATCGAGCGCATCATCTTGGTCAAAGAATTGCAATATAAAAAAGGATAACCATATACATCTATTTTGTTCCTGAATGCTTATATATTCTTTTGGGAACAGGTGAAACAGAGCAGAAAAATGTTTTCTACATTTAAAATACACAACAGATGTCGTTGTCGTTGCTGTCGTCATTGTCGATGGTCTGGTCATCGTTCGTTATACTGTACGAGTATAGTCACAATCGGAATCACAATAATGTGTGCTTGGAAGTTTTCGCAGAAGATTTATATCTACGAATCTGAAAAATCTAAATCGATACGTGAGCTTCTTGACGTTTTTGACAGCTCATTTGCTCTGGTTTGGTCAGTCAGTGATGTTAAAGCCAAATCCCTAATCCTTTGTAAATCTCTATCATCTCATCGTGTCGTAAATAGCTTAAAGGTTTTTGAGGGTTGAATTTCACCATTGAAATTTGTATATAGAATTATAAAACATAATGAATGCTTTTGAAAATGTCACATGTCAATTTGATCGTTAAATTATCCCCATTTTTGACATACTAGATATTTTTTTCGTTAAATAAAATAAATTCTTGTTTGAAAAAAAAAATATTTTTGATAAATATCAGTGAATTCTCAGGCAAAGGTATTTGACGTTTACGCAATCTTGTCAAAAATTATAACTTCAACAAACGTCAAAATGCTTTTGCATAACAAATTGTTGAGGGTTTGTAAACAATTCGCAGTTTTGCGTGTAAAACTCCATTTTTGATTCAAATAGACTTTTAAAAAACGGCCATAATTAGGTATGTATGTATGTAGTTTAATAGATAAACAAACATTAAATTAAAGTTTATACCTAGTGTTGAGTACCTACACAAATTGCGTATTAGTCTTCAAAGTTTGATCAACTTCAATTTTGTCGGTACAAACTGCGGCTACAATTTGTCATTTCTTTGGGCCTGTTTAGTAAATATATACAAATTTTGGATTCGTTTAGTATGTTTTACACCGTTTTAAACAATTTTTTCTAAATATTAAGCCATAAGTGATAACAGCGATTCTGTTCGAAACCAACTAATTTTAAGGGGTAAACTTCACCTGTCACAAAGATACATATATTTACGCCAATCAGACGGAAATTGTATTGACAAATGAGACGGTTCATTTTGACATTTCAATTTTTAAACAATATCTGTCTAACCATCTTAAACATCAAATGTGAGCGGGATTAAGTGATAAGACGTCAAAGAGTCTACCCTTCTGTAAAGCTGTCAAATTAATTTATTGATTTTGTTTGACATTTGAACATATTGCCTCTTGAAAAAATTCACCTTGAAAAGACCAACGTAGATAAATCCAGTTCATTTCATGCCAACCAAAATCTATGAAATGACGCACTTAACGGTACGCCAGTGTGAAGAAACCGGCAGGATGTAAATAAATATTCAGAGCTTTGTCAAAACAAAATCATAACAATGACGACAGAAAAGATTCTTAAGAAGCGGATATGTTCGTTTCGTGATATATGTATGTAAATGAGAGACTTAACAAAATTCACTCATTAAATTAAATTTTTGTGTACGCACAAAATACTATATTATAGCGTCAACTGTATTTTGTTTATTCACTTGACGTTTGTCGATGACACACAAAGGACAATCGAAAGTCCTGAATTCCTCTAGACTAATCTTTTTATTTAGATTCATGCTACGCAACACTCTACGCACAAGAAACAACCCAGGTGAAGCAAAGAAAAAAGGAGGAAAAACGTGTCCTTGATACAAATTACCATTTGAAGAGATTTGTTATGTTTTATTTTTCTTCTTTTTTCTACTGCTGCGTTTAAAGTGGCGGTAAATGTTGTGTCTCGCTTCGTTTTTTTCGTTTTCTTTCTATTTATGTATGACATTCATGATGATGTGAAAAAGGATACCTTATACTCTCCATATCACTCCACTTGAAATTAGGTAGGCAAACGTACAACATGGCGTGTTCGGGGGGGTAGGGGAAGGCGAGCATCTCGCATGGTTCTCTGATAAGATAAGATGTGTTTTGTCAATGGGAAGAATATTTTATGTTGTCTTTAGGCTTTTATACGCGGAATTTAGGTTTACACCTATCTATAAATCTAAAAGAGCTTCGCTAGGGTGGGCTTGTTATATCACCTTTAACACCACTTTCATATTATGTACATGATGCCCTTGGGGGTTTATATGTTATTCATGTTACCTAACCTAAGATATGCGATAACCTTGAGTTGTTGATATGTGTTCTACATACTCAATAAAGTATTCTTTTAACAATATTTTGAAGGCAAATTAAATCTTAATTTATAAATTATAATTTTTAATGCAAATGAGATGTGAAGGGTGCCTTAAAAAAAAAACAGATATCAATTCGCCTTAATTTGTGTAGTCAAAGGCCTAGTCAAACAAAACGCGGTCTAGCGTGACGGTCAGAACGCGCAGCTGACCTTCACGATCTGATACGTAAAACAGAATGCGGTCAGCGATAATAAATAATTCAGCTCCAATCCAAAAAATTAAGAAGACATTAGGTTTTTCGTGAACAATGAGCAGCAAAAGGATGAGCATCAGCAGCGAAGATAAGGCCCTTTTTCTCATTTCCTTGTTTTTTTTGTTCTTTCTGTTTTAACGTTTGACCGTCAAGTTCTTTGTAAAAATCTACAACTTCAATTTGACCGCCGCGTTCTGTTTGACAACAACGCATAATCCAATCGAAGACAGGGAACGCGAGGGGCTAAACAAATAAAACAATTTGATAGCTGTCAATTTAGAGCTAAATTTAACATAGAGTCATATATAAGACGGGGTACATAAAACACCCTGATGGATCATGGTCGAACTCGAGCCTAGAAACGCTTGAACTCTTCATGGAAACTCATTTCCCCGGTTGTAAAAACCCAGAAAGTTCTGATTGCTTGCAATCGAACACGCTGGATTTTACTCACACGGAATCAAATTTAGAACTAAATCAGATTATTACTGAGCAAAAGATTATCTGGGCAATAAACTCGTTCAAACCCTACAAATCAGCGGGACCAGACGAGATTTTCCCAGCTCTTCTTCAAAATGCTCTCAAAGTAATAACTCCGTGGCTTAGGGTAATCTTCATAAGTTGTATTAAACTTAGATACGTCCCTAATAGCTGGAAAAAGGTCAAGGTAGTCTTTATCCCAAAAGCAGGGAAACCGACTCACTCGACCGCTCAGGATTATAGACCAATAAGTCTCTCTTCGTTTCTCCTTAAGACACTGGAGAGGATAATTGATCTACATGTTAGAGAACTTCTCAACGAAAACAACTTGTGCAGCTACCAACACGCTTACCTTAAAGGTAAATCAGTGGAGACTGCTCTGCATGAAGTAGTTTCACATATTGAGAAAAGTCTTGAACACAAAGAATATACACTGGCAGCATTTCTTGATATCGAGGGTGCGTATAACGTTAAAACGGAATCGATCAAGACTGCCTTAGTTGAAGTTGGAGTTGAATCTGTCATTGTCGATTGGATTTTCACCATGTTAAATGGCAGAATTATCAACTCTCAAATAGGAGTTAGCACTATCGAGAAAACAGTTACTAGAGGCACACCACAGGGAGGTGTGCCTGGATCCTCGTAGTCAACAAAATTCTCACAAAGTTCAAAGATCAGGGCATTAAAATAGTAGCATATGCAGATGACATAGTGGTTTTGGTATCAGGCAAGTTTCTTACCATCATCGAAAACATTATGGAAAATGCATTAAAGGATTTATCTTCTTGGGCAACTAAGAACGGTCTCGGGGTCAACCCCACCAAGACAGAGCTAGTCTTGTTCACGAAGAAACGGAAACTGGAGGGCTTCAACCCTCCCAAACTAAATGGTATTCCTCTAAAACTTTCTAAGGAAGCTAAATTTCTAGGAGTAATCCTTGACTCCAAGCTTACATGGAAGCGTAATACGGAGGAAAGAATGAAAAAGCATTATGTGCATTCTACACATGCAAAAAGACCTTCGGTGTACGTTGGGGTATGCGACCGCAAGTCATCCAATGGATGTACACAGCGATTGTCAGACCCATTCTTACCTATGGCTCTATTGTATGGTGGAAGGCGGTGCAAAAATCAAGCTATCTCAAGAACCTGAATAAGGTACAGAGACTAGCTTGTATAGGAATAACAGGGGCTCAAAGATCCACACCACAAGCTGGATTGGAAATGATCTTGGACCTCCCGGCTCTAGATGAGTTCATAAGGTGCACGGCAGCCAAAACTGCAATTCGTTTAAGAGAATTGTGTTTTTGGAGGCAGAGCACTTATGGCCACATGTCAATCTTACAAAGTTATGACACGATTCCAGGACTGAGGGAGACCACCGATTATATCCCCCCTTTACTAGATTTCGACAGGAAGTTTTCTATTTTCATGCCAGACAGACAGGGTTGGGATCCTAATTCACTTATAAGTAAACAGGGTATCCCTTTCTACACTGACGGTTCAAAAATGGAATCAGGAACAGGTGCTGGAGTGTTTTGCCAATCTCTAAACATCAGAGCGTCATATACACTCCCGGCTGACTGTAGTGTCTTTCAGGCCGAGATCTTTGCCATTGGAAAAGCAGCTGAACTGGCACATCAAGAAAATCTAAGCTCTTCGGAGATTACTTTTTTCGTGGACAGCCAGGCTGCTATCAAAGCCTTAGCCAGTGAGAACATAAGATCAAAAGCAGTTTTAAACTGTAAGAAAGAATTAAACAAAATCTGCCACATTAACCAGGTAAAGCTCTGCTGGGTTCCCGGACATAGCAATATAGAAGGGAATGATATAGTAGATGAACTAGCCAGGAAAGGGTCAGAAGCAGACACCAGTAGTAGCGACCATTCAGTCAGGGGACCACTCGTCCCGATTGGGGTACTCAAGAGGAAGATAGACCTTAAACTAACAGAGAAAATCAATATCTCCTGGAAATCCAGGGACGATTGTGTAATCTCTAGAAGTTTATGGCCTAACACAAATGAAAAGGAAACTCGGTATATTCTATCGCTGAGTAAAAAGAACATTAAAATCCTGATAGGTGTACTAACAGGTCATTGCGCCATTGGCACAATGGCTAACAGAATAGGGGCATTTGCACCCGATTTTTGTAGGAGCTGTCAGGATGAGGAAGAAATGGAAACCATTAAACACCTGCTCTGCGACTGTCCGAACCTCCAAACCAGCCGACTCCGTCATTTCGGAAACAGGTTTGTTGGAGAACTGGATGATCTAGCACAGGTCTCAATGGCAAGCATGAGGAAATTTATAGATAGCACAGGCTGGTTCGTCAACGAGCCAGTCTACGCTAATCGACAGAATTGAGGAACATCGTTGCTAAAATTTTTACTTTTACAGGGGATCACAATGGACCAGTAGGCCCCCGTGTACGCAACAGCTTCATGCTGTGCACACCCCTTGCAACCTAACCTAACCTAACCTAAGGTGGCAATTGATCAAGTGCTCTCTAGTCCAATTATTGTTACCTTGGGTGTCCCGCAAGGAAGCCATCTTGGTCCCCTTCTTTTTTTAATATTTATCAACGGCCTGGCTGATATCTTCCTAAATTCTAGTACACTTTTATTTGCAGATGATTTAAAGTTTTTCAGATGCATAAATTCTTTAAATGATTGTATTCTTTTGCAAAATGATCTCCAAAAGTTAACAGAATGGTGTACAACTAAACCAATTATTCTTGAACGTTAATAAATGTCAATTTTTTTCCTTTTGTCGCAATTTTTCAAAAATTTCTTTTGATTACAAAGTTAATAACTTTGTTCTTGAAAGAGTTTTGGAGAAAAAGGACCTTGGTGTATTGTTTGATTCAAAACTAAACTTTAGCAAGCATATAGAATATATTGTAGTTAAATCCAATTCAATGGTAGGTTTTATTAAAAGACTTCAAGGTCCCTTTCGTCCTTAAATCTCTTTTTAACTCCTTTGTTAGATCAAACTTAGAATACTGTTGTGTGATTTGGAATCCTTACTACAATATTTATTCAAATAGAATTTAAATGATCCAAAAAAAATTTACAAGGTTTATAATTCAGAAATTAGGTTGGAACATCGAAATCCCGTCGTACTCGACTAAATGTAAACTTCTTGGAACTCAGTCACTTGAAAATAGAAGGAAAATGTTTTCAGTAATGTTTATAAGTGACATTTTGTCGCATCATATCAAATGCCCTTTCCTTTTATCGTTGATAGATTTGTATGCTTCCTCGCGTCAAATAAGAAAACGTTGCTTATTCCGAGAAAAGGAACATAGGGTAAACTATGCTCGTAATGAACCTTTAACTCGCTGTGTTAGAGAAACTAATCTCATTTCAAATCATATTGATTTCAATTTTCATATAAACAGATACACTTTTAAAAATAATATACTTTTGTTCTATTCGAATTAATTAATCAAACCATGTTTATACAATTGTTATTTTAAACACTTAATGTTATATATTATTACGCCTATTTTTTTTTTTTTTTTGTTATAAAGGATTATTTATCTCTCGACCTTTTGTAATCTAATTGTAGATGTTAAGATTTCTAATTTATGTAAATAAATAAATAAATAAATAAATAAAATAAATAAATTTTATTAACAATTTCAGTGCTTTGTTGTGAAGTAAGTATCGTTCCAGTTTTAGTAAAATCGTAGTTTTTACTTGTCAAATGTAAATGTCAAAAGATGGAAGCTGCAAGAGTGTCAGTGATTGATAAACGTCAAATATTAAACATCAAAAATTGATGTTTGCGCTTACAAAAATTATTTCGTCTTTTAAAAACACGTACTTGTAAACTTGTAAAAAATGAATACCTACTAAAATTTGTCAAAAATAAGCAACAAAAAGAAATTTATTCAAATATATACATACATCGCTTTTAATGATTTACTCATTTTAGATCTATTCGGAAAAAATGATGGTTTGTGAATTTTCTTTAACAAAAGTGAAATTCTTGTAATTGAACGTCACAATGATGTTTGTTTAAGTTTACCAGAAAAATTGAATATTTATTAACCAAAATCCTTGGAGAATTTTTAACTTCCCATAGGAAGTTATTGTAATGGGTCCGATTTGTCATTGAAAATTTGGCATTTCTCGATGTTTCAAGGTCCCTAGAGTCGAAATAAAAGATTTCTAGAAAGATGTCTGCGCGTGCGTGTGTAGTGTACGTACGTCCGTATGTCCGTATGTCCGTACGTTCGCGACGTTTTTTTCGTCGTCCATAGCTCAAGAACCAGAAGAGATATCGACTTCAAATAAATTTTGTTATACAGATAATAAGGCAGAAAGATGCAGAGAGGGCTCTCAAGAAAATTGCGTGGGTGGTTTTTTTACCATAACAGTTTAAAAAAAAGGTGAAAATTTTGGTTAACCCTAAATATCTTACGAACCAAAAACGCTAGAGACTTGAATTAAATTGTATATTGTATATTGTAACGTGATACCAAACAAGTATAAATTTTGAAAAAAATCCAATTAACGGTTTTTTTTATAAATCAAAAAAACTGAAAAAAAAATGTGTCACCTCGAAAATTTTACGAATACAAAATAATTTTATCACCAAAACAATTTTGTGCAAAGAAAAATAACGTTTTCAACATCTGGTACAATTTTGAGAAAAAGCGAATTGTCAGTTTTTTTTATAAAAAATAAAAACCTAAAAAAAAAAATTACTCAAAGTTGGTAAAAATTGATTTTCGACTCAAATATCTTTTCGAAAATTTTAGATAATGGCTTCTTACTAATTTTAACTTATAAGAAATATTATTTTCAACATTCGGAAAAATGTTGAGAAAAATCGAATTGCCAGTTTTTTTTACAAAAAAATTAAAACCTAAACAAAAAAATTAATAAAAGTTGATACGAGTATATTGGCTTTAAACTACTTTTATTTTTTAAAAAATATTGTTGTCTACATTCAGTAAAATTTTGAGAAAAATCTAATTGACAGGTTTTTTACAAAAAATAAAAACCTAACAAAAAAACTATACTAAAACTTGGTAAAAATTTACTTACGACTTAAATAGCTTTTCAAAAATTAAAAATATTGTCTTCAAACTCTTTTTATTTCACAGAAATGTTTGTTTTCGATATTCAGTATTAGTATATTATTAGTATATAATCCGTTTTTTCATAAAAAATATTTTTTTTTTTCATATAAAATAGTACGCAAATTTGGTAAAAATTGATGTTCGGTTCTTAATATCTCTCAAATTAATTTCATTCATCCAATTTGAAAAAATTTAAGAAATGAAAATTTGTTTTCGACTAAAAATCTATTTAATAAATTTTCAAATTAAACTATTTCTTTATATGAAAAATATTGTTGGTAATTTTAAATTTTTTAAGAATAATTCAACTTTTTAACCCAACACGAAAATCTAAAAACTTTTAAGCAAGACAAATCGACAGACGGGATGGGAAGTTATCAGTGTGGGTCGCATCCCAGCCTCTTTTCTCATACTAAATTTGACAGTTCATTTACCAAATGGTAAAATTATCCAGTGTTTTACATCATTGTGTGAAGACCCTTAATATTTTTTTTCCAAGCATGGATTGATTTCCCCCTTAGAAAAAAACTTGTGTTCTTTTTCTTATCTTCAACTATTGTTAAGTGTGTAATCTACTTTCATTATTTCCTATATTCTCAATCTATCCTTAAGATGTCTGAAATTAAATAATGCAATTGATGGACGCTGTATCATATTTTTAAGATGGACGCTGTATCATATTTTTAAGATATGTATATCTTCAATTTTTATATTTCTCGTAATCAAAGCATAAATCAATCACAAAATCGTCTAAGAAAAGAAAATCATTCAATATTAAATTTGACACAATGACATTTTCAATTTCTTTGCTCGCAATCTTTTCATTCTCTATCTCTCTCTTTCTTAACTTATGCATTATGTGTAGAAAAGAAGTGTTGGGTATATTTGTATGTATGTATCTTTAACTAAAAGTACATAGATATCAAAAATGTTAAACATTTCATCCTTTCTTATTATTGTAGATACAACAAAAATAAAAATTGTGAGAGGAGGTGGTATGCAATTGTTGCAAGCTTTACTGATTCCATTGAAATCGTTCATGACAGCATTTTAAAAGAAATAATACATTAAAAAAAAAAAACAGAAATCAAAACGAAACGAAGTATACACAAAATAAAATAACTGAACAAAGAGCAGTCAAACAGAAAAGATCTCGTTTTCAACACTGTCTTTCTATATCTCCAACCTACATATTTTATGAACGAATGTATCAAGAACGTTAAAAAGAGTATTGCTTTTCCTGATTGATACATACCCCCGTATAACCCGCTTAACCATCTCTCCATCGACATCGATTAGTTTCTTCTTTTTTGTTGTTTTTGTTATATTGCTTTCCCTCTAGGGGAGGAAGATAGGAAAATGTACATTTTAGCCATCACCCCAAAACCGAAACCCAAACCCTCCCCAACTTCCAATTCTTCCCTCCCTCCCTTGGTATCAAAATGGTGGTGCGTAGTGACAAATTGATCACGTAACTCCCTCGATTGCAATCTGATCCACATTCGCAAAAAGGATAAGGCGTCAATATTGTGAACTTGCTGCCAGAAATTTCCAATCTCCCTTTTTTTTATTTTTTTTTATTGTGTTGCTTGTTCCACCACCACCTCTTTTAGCTTAGGGATGTAAATGTTTTTGAATTGAAGAAATACAACACAGAAAAAAAACAAAGGCAACACTCTTCGAACTAGGAAAAAAGAACTCTACAGAACAGGGTTGGAGTTGACACTTGAACACTCTTCGTTGCAAAACTCTTTTAGGGCCTTACATAAACTTAATCTTAATCTAACGATTATCTGCAAAAATCTCATACAAAGAACTATTGGGGATTATTTGGGATTAAAAAAATCTCTGAGAATATTTCCCTTCCCTGAGCACTGGCAACTTGAACCCTTTTACAAAATATGATAATCGTTAAAAATCCATATTTATCCAACCATCAAGTGGAATTTTTTAATAAAAAGGTTTTCTAATAGGGATCGGACGGTTTGATTTGACAGCTCGTGTCGGCCATATTGTTTCTTTTACAAAACTTTCTGTCAAAATATCATCTTTTAATCAGTCACTACAAGACCCAAATACAAAATCCAACTGACACAGGAGCTGAAACCAAACGAACATACGCAGCGTCATGTGTTCGCTAATTAGATTTTTGGAGCAGTTGGGAGAAGTTGGTCCCAATTTAAGTCCGAAATCGTGTTTAGCGATGAAGCCCAGTTAAATGGATGAATGGGTACCTAAATAAGCAAAATTGTCGGATTCTAGACGACACCACGATATTATATTTCACACATAATACCCGCGTTTTATTATCACCATGATCTGATCCGGATCTTAGATTTACATGCATTACAACAACAACACAAGATCCAGCTTTGTGTTTGGATCTCAAATTGAGATCCAAAATTTAATTTTTTTTTCACAACAAGGAGCGCTTTATCATTGTAATTTCACATGTAAATGTTGGTATCATTGCAAATAAATTAAATAAAACCTGTATTGCCATATAAACATTTCCATTTGACTGAAATAAAATATTTTTTAAATAGAAAGCGAGAAGCTTTATATTTATTTATTTGGTATATAATCCATGAAATAATTAGATATTTTAACAAAACTAGATATTAATTGGTGAAATTAAAATAATTAAGTCCAAAACAATATATATTTGACATAATTTATGGGTATTATTTTCCCAAAAAAAAAAGGAACAAAAAAAATCATTGAGCAAAATGTTCTTTGGGCAACCCTGCTTTAAATGTCAAAAAATATAAATAAAATCGTGAAATCTGCAGCACAAATGGGAGAAAAGATGTTCAAATAAATTGTTAGTAATCTCTAAATTGAATTATTTAAGTGTCACATTTATTAAAAGGTCAAAAAGAATCTGTACTACATGTGAGACCAAAGCGTTCCTGGATGCTTTGAGTTTGAGAGTGCAATGGTGATTTGCAGAAATATTTTCAAAAGCTGTGGAGCTTCCATTTTTAATATGTGTTTGTTTTTGTTTTGCTTCGTAATGTCACTTTTGAAAGAACGAATTTGACACTGCTACCAAACTTTAAATAACAAAAAATATGATGATCCAATGCTGTTTTATTATCATGATCTGATCCGGATCAGATCATGGTGATAATAAAACACGGCTAATGTCATTGATAGGGCCCAAATAAAGATAAAACCATATTGATAACTCATATTTAATTTTAAAATCGAACCGCCTTTAATGGAAAACCCTTTACAAACAAATCAGTATCTGAATTTCGTACTTTAAGAGACCCCCCCACCCCTACTAATATTAGAAACTTAAATTATGTTCAAAATTCTAGAATTTGTTAGTATCAAATTTCATTACATTTGCGTTCAGGGGGAATTTCTCGTTTTATTCCGAAGGAAATTTAATTTCCCTCCAGTTTCAAAATAGGGATCTTTTATCCCCCCTTGACACTTAATAGTTAAGTTCACCTGAAAGGACCCATAGTTAACAATAGAGTTTGACATCCACATTGAAGTTTTATCACACTTCACATTTGGAACTTTTCCAGGCCCATGCCTTAAGAATTATTTAAGCCCTATCCACAAGACCCGCTTCCGTTAAAAAGTTATTTCGTCCTTGGAGTACTTCCCTATCGCATCTTGAAGTATAGTATTGATTTGAATGTTTTCTTCTGATGATTGATGTTCAAGTACATATATACGATACGTTACGATAGAAGTAAACGCTTGAAGAACAACGTTCATCCTGCAAAATAACAACAACAACAAAAAAGAGGATGAGGATGAGAGATGGCTTTTTTGTTTTGGCAACAAGGACATCATAGTAATAGGATAGATTATCTTCTTGGATGTAGTAAAATTGCAGTAAAGTGAGCATGGAATTATTTTTGCGTGACTAAATATTTTTTTTTGTTGATTGTTTTGAATACATCAATTCAAAAGCATTTTAGTGATGTTCTTAAAGCATAAACAAATAAACGCATAGTTTAAAGAAAAAGTTAATAAATTTAAGGTAAAATATAATTAATTGCAACAGTACTTATTTTATTTTTATTTTTTTGTTTGTTAATCCTGATATCAATCAATTTCGAGGAAAAGAGTCATCATTAAAATTGTATTCAACACATTCTCCAATAATTTAATAATTCAAACTAATACGAGTATATACTCAATTGTTATTTTTAATAATAATAACAAAAAACAAATAAATTAATCACATTATTATATCCCTCTAACATGATATCAACACAACCCCTTAAATTATGAAAAAAATTGTATAGTACCTACGAAACTTTAAAACAAAATCAATAAATATAATTAATTGAAATAGTTATTTGTTTTTGATACATAGGTATAGAAATGCAGACATTTGGATTATAATTATGAAAAAACATGTATAGAAGTAATTAAGTCAAATGATTCAATTTTAAATCACAATCAGATAAATGATAACATGCATCAATTCAATAATAATAAAATACATTTATTCAAGTGAAAATAATTCAAATTAAATTTATGTAATTCAATGTGTTTTTGAATTCTATGTAAAGTCAAAACAGTGGCACTGGGGAATTTTTAAAATAAAAGTTCTTTAGTAGGGTAGGTATAGCTTTTGGTATTGTTTATAGGAATTGAAGTTATTCAATGAGAGTTTCCTCAGGCCGAAGACGCCGCCCGGGCTGGACATACACTGCCACTCATCTGAATAGGTTCACACATATTTTAACCTCACTTTTGGCCTCCATTCATATGTATTGCACTGACTTATCTTTTTTATATATGTAATAAAAGAGCATCATTATGTGTTTGTTTTGGGAGAAAAAAAATTTTCTTTAAGCTTACCGTTATTCTCCCACGGTAGCTAGACTAAATGTATTCAAAAAAACAAGCATTTTTTTTGGCTCATCTGAATAGGTTCAACAGCAAAAATTGCAATTTGCGTTGAGTTGCGTGTTAATTGTAATCGAAATTTTATATGTCAATAAAATTAGTTTGTTTTTCCTATATTAACGGTGAAATGGGTTGCGAAAAATCTTTAAGCGAGGAAGAAAAAGGCAAAATGGAAGTATTTCGGGAATCAGGCCTAAGCCAACGACTTATAGCGAAGAAAATTAAAACAGGTCAAAATTTGGTAGGCAGTTACTTGCGAAATATCCAAAATTATGGAAAAAACATGAAAGGAGGAACTTATACGGCCACATCAATGGCTGATAGACGTGCTATCATCAGAGCAGCTTCTAATTCTCATGATTCCGCGTCAAAAATAAATATAAAAACCGGTGTCATTTGCAGTTTAGCTACGGTAAAACGCGTAATTAAAAGTGCTTCTCATTTCAAAAGAAAAAAAAATCAGAGATTACCACCACTTAACGAATCTAGGAAAGAAATTCGTCTCCAATTCTGTAAGAAATACATGTCGTGGAAGTCAGAGTGGCAAAGTGATTTTTTCAGATGAGAAAAAGTCCAATTTAGAGGGCCCTGACGGCTATAATTATTACTTTCATGACCTTCGAAAAGAGGAGCAGTATTTAAGTCGGCTGCATAGTTGTGAAGGCAGTGTTATGGTGTGGGGAGCTATTTCCTTCTACGGAGCCTTGGAGCTCCAATTTGTTACATCGAGAATGAATGCAAATTCTTTTAAAGCTGTGCTAGAAAAGGCCTTCCCACAGATTTCTGACCTGTTTGGACCAATAGTGTGGACAATTCAACATGATAATGACCCTATCCATACAGCGAGGACAGTAAGGCAGTGGATTGAGAGTCAAAATGTGGAGATGCTGGTGTGGCTCCCATACTCCCCTGACCTTAACATAATAGATAATGTGTGGGGACTTCTCTCACGTAAAGTATACGAGTCAGGGAGGCAATTCGAAGACAAAAAGTCATTAATCGCAGCCATTAAAAAAGCCTGGTCAGAAATCAATACCTGGAAAAATTGTATAGTTCCATTCCAAATCGAATTTACAAGACTATATTAAAAAGAGGTGGCAACACTCATTATTAACGTCTGTTAAATAATCATACAATGCAAAAAGGTAAAATAAATCTTTGAATTCAAATAATTTTTATTGTTTTATTCCATTTCATCCGTTGAACCTATTCAGATGAGCCAAAAAAAATGCTTGTTTTTATGAATACATTTAGTCTAGCTACCGTGGGAGAATAACGGTAAGTTTTAAGACAAATTTTTTTCTCCCAAAACAAGCACATAATTATGCTCTTTTGTTACATATATAAAAAAGATAAGTCATTGCAATACATATGAAGGGAGGTCAACAGTGAGGTGAAAATATGTGTGAACCTATTCAGATGAGCGGCAGTGTACTTAACATAATAATTTTTTTCAGTACATTTCGCCATAACTTTAAGGATACCATACCACTATTTTTTAAGTAACAGTTTTCCGTTGACCATGGATCGTTACGTTGCACTAGTCTATAATTAAGGAATTTAAAACGGGGTTGTCAAGTTATAAAATGACATTTTAATTTACACAATCTTTAGTGCAAAGTATTATAACAAAGTTTAAGAACTCTGAAAATCTTGAAGTTGGCAAAAAAAAACGGGACACCCAGCCAGGTTTGTGTAAAAACTTTTCGGAAAATTCACACGAAAAATTCTTGACGCCTAGACACAAGCAAAGACGACTTAGTTAAGAAATAATTTTGTTTGAATGTTGAGTAACATAAAATAGACTTTAAGACTGAAACAAAATTAAAAAAGAGGCTGGAATGCGACCCACACTGATAACTTCCCATCCCGTCTGTCGATTTGTCTTGCTTAAAAGTTTGTCTATATGTATCAATTTTTACTAAATTTGCGTACTATTTTTTGTAGATTTTATTTTTTTATGAAAAACGGACTGTTGGATTGTTATAAAAAAATTACTGAATTATCGAAAACAATATTTTCTGTGACGTAAAAAAAGTTTGAAGCCAATATTTTTAATTTTTGAAAAGATAGAAATCCGCCTAAACGGTGGAGATAGACCTCCCCCTCCCATAGTAAAAAATGATTGTATTAAGCCCCTCTACCAAAAACCGTTATTATATCTTGGCGCCAAAGTTATCGTACTCGTGCCAATTTTTTTTTCGGTTTTTAATTTTTTGTAAAAAAAACTGTCAATTCGATTTTTTTCAAAATTTTACTGAATGTTGACAACAATATTTTTTGAAAGATAAAATTAGTTTAAAGCCAATATCTCAAAGTTTTGAAAAGATATTTGAGTCGAAAATCAATAAAAAAAACTGTCAATTCGATTTTTCTCAACATTTTTCAGAATGTTAAAAACAATATTTCTTATAAGATAAAATAATTTTGAAGCCTTAATCTCAAATTTTTGAAAAGATATTTGAGTCGAAATTCAATTTTTACCAATTTTGAGCAATGTTTTTTTTAGGTTTTTATTTTTTATAAAAAAAAATGTCAATTCTTTTTTTCTCAAAATTTTACCAGATGTCAAAAGCGTTATTCTTCGTTGCACAAAATTGCTTTGGAGATAAAATCATTTTTTATTCGTAAAATTTTCGAGGTGACAAATATTTTTTTTTCAGTTTTTTTGATTTATAAAAAAAATCGTTTATTGGATTTTTTTTCCAAAAATATATTTGTTTGGTATCACGTTACAATACATAATATAAAATTTAATTCAAGTCTCTAATGTTATTGGTTCGTGAGATATTTAGGGTTAACCAAAATGTTCACCTTTTTTTTCAAACTGCTATGGTAAAAAAAACCACCGATGCAATTTTTTGAGAGCCCTTTCTGCATCTTTCTGCATTATTATCTGTATAACAAAATTTATTTGAATTCGATATCTCTTCTGGTTCTTGAGCTATGGACGACGAAAAAACGTCGCCAACGTACAGACGTACGGACGTCCGGACGTACACACGCACGCACAGACATATTCTAAAAATCTTTTATTTTGAGTCTAGGGACCTTGAAACGTCGAGAAATGTAAAAATGTTCAATTCGACAAAAATGGGACCCATTACAATAACTTCCTATGGGAAGTTAAAAATATAATTGATATTTATATCGGACATGACTCTGAAATGAGCATTAAAAATGGACAAATTAATGAACAAGAATTTCTTTTAATTAAAACTAACATTTGGTAATATTATCAAGTAATATGTGATCCAATCACAGCTAGGATTAATATTAATGATAAAAAGTTATCTATGTTACGTTTCTTGGACACAGAAGTTATAAAATTGGGGAATGAATTATTTCGATTTGGTTTCAGAATTTGAAAATTTAATTTCTAATCCCGAAAAATTAATTGAAAAGTACCTAAAACTTTAGATTTAAATGATTTAGATTTAGATGCTGATTTTGAGAGT
This sequence comes from Eupeodes latifasciatus, assembly GCA_920104205.1. Classification (NCBI taxonomy): domain Eukaryota; kingdom Metazoa; phylum Arthropoda; class Insecta; order Diptera; family Syrphidae; genus Eupeodes; species Eupeodes latifasciatus. The sequence goes on along the minus strand of OV049925.1, from coordinate 140,816,152 downwards.
ATTTTTAAAATATAAAAATATAGAACAAATATCAAAGAAGTATTGTGATATTGTTTGTTCTTAATTGTTATAATAAAAACTTTAATTTGACATTTCTATGAGACACTTTTTTTTCCTCTCGTACACCGTTTTTGACACTTTATTAAAATTTTCAGAGGTAACACTAGTCCCGGTTTGAGGTGTCTGTTGTTGACGAACTGAAGAGTTTAATTCAAAACTACAAAGAAGCCTTTCACAAAGATTGCCTCAAAAGAACTGTTAAGTAACCAGATTTTAAAATTGCCTAAAATGCATTCTCTAAATGTCTTTCCATCGACGAAATAAATTCCAAAGATCCCATTTTTATTCACATTTGAAACAAATAGATATTTACCCAACACACAGAATCAGCAACAAAAAAGGAAAGTCATGTCCAAAACTTTCTATAAGGCACATCAAAAGATAAGGTGTCGAACAAAAACGACCTAGCCTGTCTAGCTGTACTCGTGACGAAATTAGTGAAAATTTGACTCAAGTTAAAAAAAAAAAAAACAGGTTAAGTCAAAACATTGTCTACCACCATTCGTTTTAAAACTCTCATGTCTACCTTAATATAAAAACACAGAAAGAGCCCGGGCTGACTTAAGTTTTGACAAAAAATTCACTTAAAAAATCAACCTTTTGTTCAAAAACAAGAAAAAAATGTGAGCCCTATCGGGAACGTGATTTCCCTGTAAATATTTCCCACGTTCGAAAAATTGTAATTGTAAATGGTGTTAAAAATGCCCCCTTAGAATTTATTGTTGGCGTGAACAATGTTTCCATGAGAAATTTGTTGTCTTTTCGCTGGAATTTTCCCGCATTTATTTTGGCGAAGAAATTAAGGCGAGGGGGAGCAATGTAAGTTCAATTGGCATTTTTTTTTTTTGAGGAATTAATACATATGTATTTTGAATTGTATTATAGGACGAACTCAAGTCAAATCCAATCCCGTTTGGATTTACCACCTATAGGGATAAAAAAGATTTGGTAAATTGTTGGAAGAACAAGGAGACCGAACTCTGTAGGAATCTGATTAGAAAAATGTAATATTTGCTTACAAAATTATAATGCTTTTACTTCTAAATATGTCTTCTTTAATACAAAAAAGGAATGGCTTGACAAGAAAAAATATATTCGAAACAAAATGTCAAAAAAACTTGACTTTCATCCAGAATCGGTGAGTCAAAAAAAATATGCACATTGTATGCAAATCGCAGCATGTATTAACGATTTGGATCGCTTTTTGGGGTTCATAGCGAAATTCTCTAGCACTTAGAATTCATCTTCACCTACCTTTAAGAACCACAGTCACTTGCTCAATAAAAGGAAATGGGCGCATTTATAAAGCTAGTGACTACGTAGTCAAAATGCAGCTAGCTTTGTAAATGCAAAACTACACTTCGAAGCTAGTCAATCTGGAACTGTCACATTATTGACAAATGCAAATATATAAAATAAGAAACATTTTTGATTTGATAACTTTAACTTATCTTTTGTGTTTTAAATTCAATAAAATCAAATTTAAGACACAATTTGAATGATTTATATTTGTACTAGCGGCCCGTCCCGGCTTCGCACGGGTAGACATAAATAGGTACAGATACTAATTAAAACGACCATGAATCACTAAATTAGAAAACATTTGTTTGTCCTATCATTTAATACTCTTCGCAGCGTATTTTATGGCTAATTTTCTTACACCTTCGGTTGGTTTTAATAGGAATTTCTAAAGATTTCTATAGTAATCTAATACTAAATATAGCCTAGGTTACTTAGTGATAATGTATCTTTCTAATGAAAAAAGAATTATTAAAATCGGTCCAGTACTTTTTGAGTTTATTCGTTAGATACAAAAATACAAATCTTTCCACTTTATAAAGTACTAGCTTTTATCCGCGACTTCGTCCGCATCAGATAGTTTTTTTTTTGTTTGATAGTAGTATGAAAAAACCTGAGCTGTACTTTTTTGTACTTATGTTTGAATTGTACCGAGATGGGACGAGGCCAAACTAAGTGTGATTGTCATAGGTTAAGTTAATACATTAAGAAGAAGATAGGTTTTTTGTTTTTCCTTCCTTGGCAAGAACGTAAAGATTTTGTGGGTTTGAGACTCGTGAGCACGCTACATATACATAATTGTCCATGGGTAAAACAGTTTTTTTTTCAAATTTACACCTGCAACTTTCAGCTTTTCCCCCTGAGCTTTATTTATTGTTATTGCAAATGCTGGTTGATAAGTTTAAAATGTTCGACAACTTATTTCATAAGGGTTGGGAATGCGTTGTTTTCCCCTAATACCAATTTTATTCAAATATTATTCAAATATTTGGTAATTTATGAGTAAAAGCGATCAGATTCCCCGGAAAATAATTTTTCCCATGGGAATGCGTTGTTTCCCGAGGTCAAAAGTAACTCATGTCCTTTCTTGTCTCAAACTATCTCCCTACCAAATTTCATTTAAATCTGTTCAGTATTTTAGGCGTAAAAGCGATCGGCCCACCTGAATTTTCCCATGGGAATGCGTCATTTTCCGGGGGTAAAAAGTAGCCTATGTCCTTTCTCGGGTATCAAAATATCTCCATACCAAATTTCATGCAAATTCGTTCGGTAGTTTAGGCGTAATTGAGTAACAGACAGACAGACAGAGTTACTTTCACATTTATAATATTAAGTATAGATTTAAATACTGAACGATTTATTTCATTTTGAATTCGTGTGTCTTTACCGAACAGCTGATTGTGAAACGTCAAAATTATTTTCCACTAGCTTTGTAGTCGAATTTTTTACACTACGTTCGCGTCGAAGCGGAAATTTCAACTACTTTTGTAGTTGCATTTAGCCAATCAGAATCCCTTGACTACGTAGCCACTAGCTTTGTGAATGCGACCAATGTATTCCTTACAACAAAAAAATGTTATTGTCAAAACAGTGTTTTAAGGTGAACGGATTTTGTTTCTTTTTTGGACTGCGAATTTCAACACATCGTTCAAACTCAAAAAATTTATTAGCAACATCATAAAGTTCTTGGCCCTCATACTCGTAAAGACACAGTACAGAGATAATTAGACTAATTCTGCAGCGTTGTCTGATATAACGGGGGCTATTTTACACTAATCCGATATCCCTATATCACTTTTTAAAATAAAATTCCCCCTCACCCTCCCCATACTCTAATAAGGAATCGTAATATATTATACTCTCAGAAATTATTTCAAGGTTCCTTTTAAAAAATTTGTTTCCAATAATAAACTTTTTCAATTTCATTTTCATTTTAATAATTTTAATTTTATTTGTTTCTAAGCAATTCGAGTTCAAAGATAAAATTTTTACACTTGAAATGCTTGTATTGTATAATATTTGCATAGTTATTATAATAATAATTAATAATAATATTGTGTTGCGTTGCACATAAAATGTAGAACAACTAATTTATATCTAATTTGTATTTGTTTTTCTTTATATGATAATTCCTTAATTTTTCTGTTTTGTTTTGTCTTTTTTTTTTTAACACATGAGATTTTTTTAAGGCAAGTGAACACTAAATCTTTTATTTTATTATTCATTCATTTTTGTTTTGCTTTTAATTAATATTAAATGTATTTGGATTTATATACAGGGTGTTTTGTTTTTTGTCTTCAACTATTACTTTAGGTTGTTCTGTTTAAGTTTTATAATATGTTTTATATTTATTTTGATTATTTTGTTTTCTTTGCACTATCGATAACTACTCATGTAATATAATATATATGTATAATATAGACTCTGCTAGGAACAGCGACAATTCTTTTTTATTTTTTGTTCTTATTTTAATTTATTTTATTGATACTTTTTGATACATTGAGTTAAATTGAATATTAGAAGAGAAGCATTGTTGTTTGTATTTATTATTATTAAAGAAAAAGTGTTATTTGATTGGTACAGCATGAGCAGTGTGATTTATTATTGATATCTCCGTCACCCGAAAGATCAATAAAAGCCTGGTTAGTAATATTTTAATTTATCTTGCGATAGAAAATGAAATAAATTAATTTGTATGTCACAACATTTAAATATGTACTATGATTTTTCTAAAATTGTTCCAGTTATTTTTGTTTGGTGAAAAATATATATTACAGTTTCCACTACACTTTGTTTTTTTTTTTTGTTTTGTTGTGAGGTTTATGATTCTGTAACACCCTGTATTTCATTAGCTTAAAGTTTTTAATTTTTTTTTTTTTGATAAAAATTGTAATATTTCAAAATTGTGTATTAGGACTTAGTTTATAGGTACATAATATTTATCTTAATTTTTTTAATAGTAGGTAGAAATATTAAAAGTTATATCATTTATTTGTGTGTTTAAATTTTGATCCGCTTTTTAAACATAAATTAAATCAAATAATTGAACTGAGTTATAAAATGAATAAACTAAAGAAAAAAGATATTTTTACCAATTGTTTAAAGTTTTGATATAAAATGGAAGCTTCTGAAATTAAATATAACAACACAACACTTTTGTTTTCATTCATCCTAATCGAATTTTCACTACGAAAATGTTTGGATACACAACACATAGTAAATCATGTTTTGTTCGTGATTCATGACATGATTTTAGAAGAAGTTTTTTCGCATTTGATCATTTTAATTTAATTTTTATTTCATGACCTTTAAATAATAATATTTTTACCTCTTTGTGGGTAAAAAGATTGCGCTAGAAGAGAGGTAGAAAGATATTGAAAACTACTTAAATATTATTTACTTAGAAATGTAAATTTAAAAATTGAATGGTATTCCTAAAAATAAAAATTCTGCTAATTTTTCATTTTCCTATATTTTTGGTAAAAGAGCGAGGCTTAAGAAGAAGAAGAGACTATGCTAGACGTAGCCTGGAAGCCGAAGAGAGAAGATTTTATTTTTAGTACCTGTCATAGTTCTAGTATTAACTACTTCAAAAAAAAGTATCAAATTCGATCTACCTATTTTATTCTTTAATCTAAAAATAACGAACGTTTATTCGATATTTGGGAATGGTTAAAATACTTTAAATGAGATGTTTGAAAAACTAAAAAAAAAAAACTGAAAATGGTGGTTATAAAATTCTAGTTATTCAGTCCTATCGTGGTCCGACTACCTCTTACGAATCCCAAAGAAAAAAACAATCACCAAATTCATATTTGTTTCCGATTACGATGGAATTCGTGACAGGGCTAATTAACAAAATGAACTAAAGTGTAAGGTTTTGTTTGTTCAAAATGTCAAATTATCTACCACGAAGGCATTCGTGTTTTCCGGAACGTTAACAATCATTTTTAAGAATTGTTAAAACATAAAAACCTCCGCCATTAAAAAAGCTCAAGTGCTTGGAAATCGTATTCAAATGATTTAACGAATATTTCGATTCAAGTGAACATTTCAAATAATTTGTTTTATAAAATTAAATTTGTTTCTATTTCTAAAATTATATTCTATTTTTAAAATTCGGAGGAGAATCCACTTTGTAACGGAGTTTTTACTAATTCCGCGGATATCAGGATCTGATTTTCACATGAACGTTTGGCAGAATATGAATGTAAGAATTCGTATTCAAAGACAATAAAATGACAACACGGTGGAAGCGATAGTTGAATTTTCAGTTAAACATATTTCAGGTTTTATTTAATTTAAACATCATCTTTCGCCTTTGAAGTATTGTCATTTTAAAGTTTAGTAAGAAGGAAAACCGTAACAGATATGAATTAGCCGTCAAATCAAAACAAACATCAAACTGGGAAGTTTTTCCTATCTCGAATATTAGGAACGTAAATGGTTTTCATATGTTCCTCAGATTTAATTGGTATCGGAAAAATAATTCCAAGGAATTTCGGATGCCATTCCTTTAAATTTTTGTTCAAGCGTAATTAATTTCCAGTAAAGTTCACAATTAAGCTATAGTGAATACAAATTTTCCTTGGAATATTTCCCTCTCTCGAACATTGGGGACGTAAACAATGCTTAAAAGTTTCCCTCGGAATTACTTGCTATCGGGAAAATTGAGCTACATTTGCATAGAATTTTTATTCGATGGAAATCTAATTCCAGGGAGATTCCCGACCAAGGACAAAATTCCTAGAAAAGGATCCCTGGAGCTTCCTAATAGGGACCATTAATCTTGAATTGCCAAAATAGTTAAGGACTATTAACTTGTAATGCCAATTGTAGCGACTTAGCCGATTTTACCCGAAGTAAAATTGATTTTCTAACTTCTATTGTAACTACTGGGACACAGACTTCAGTGGATGCTTAAGTTTTGCTTGTTAACAGTACTTCTGATCCCCCCAAGTTAAAGTCAATTATTTCTCTGTTAGATTTCTATTACCTAACAAAAGATTGAATGACTCTCAAGAGAGAATCTTGAATTAAACCAAACTAGGCATTTATTTATTATTAACTACTATTTACATACACTTTAACTGCACTCAGTTCTAATTTGTAGTTAATATACTGTTATCAGGCACATAAAGGTACATCAATCATGAATTACGTCTATATTAAGACATCAATTAAGAAAACACGCATGAATAACCACCGATGGGTTTTGTATTGGCCTCTTTTTGCCTACGTCGTACATTTTCTATTTTATGGCTTTTCTTCTACTTGAAAAATCAACTTTTTAGTTTAAATTCTCCAGAGCTTTTGGTTTTTCAAAAATTGATTCTCCTCTATGAATTATGCATAGAAAATGAAGCCATGAAGGCATAGGCAAATTTACAAACAAAAAATAAAGAAATAAAATAAAATACTTCCCTTGCTAAAGAAAAGAAGAACACTCATACAAACTGAAGACATGTAGGCATCTTTCTTTGTAAGAAAAAATAAAGAATAAAAAATAGAGAAAAATATTCAATTTGAAAAAATATATGTATAATACTTAATTAAACACAAAATAAGAAGTGTTGTGACTTACATTATTTTATGATAAATTCTTTTGTAAATAAAGTTTTGTTTTGTTTCTTTTGTCTTTTTTTTTCTTTTTGTTACTTTAATAATTTTTTTGTTAACATTAATAGCATAAATTATGAAACTAATTTTTGTATGTTATAAAATATTCTTAGGTTTTTAATACTAAATTAATTAAGCAGCAATTTAAAAAAGTTCTATTGAATTGTGTTCATAAATGTGAATTTGATTTTTGTTTTTTTTTTTACTTCGCAATTTGTTTTTTTATTTATTTTTATTAATCAATACACAATTTTAGTGTTGCTGCTTAATTTTACACTTAAATAGAGATTTTCCTAAGGGAAAATTAGTTTGACAAAAATTTATTTATGTATAAATATAAATTATGACGTGTATTTGTTGTTTTTGTATTTTTTTATCTAGGGCTAATTTAAAATTTTGTTTTTTCTTTTCGGAATATGAAAGCAAAATAAACTATTCTCTTTAAACTTAATAAATAATCGGATTAGGATCTCGTGGTTTACGTGAATATTTTAGGCCAACTGAATCACTTATTTCATCGATAACTTGTAAGGCATAATCAAGCTGCTCTTTAGTGTGAGCTGCTGATAAGCAAAAACGTATACGTCCTTCCATAATTGGAGTGGCAGGAAAGCCAACTCCAACAACAGCTACCTTACGGAAAGTAAGTGTACGAACTACAGCTCTGTAAAATAAAATAATTATTTGATTCACGTTTTCACAAATAAATAATAATCAGAGAAAATTCGACTCAAAGCGAAGATGTCTTTAAGAGAAACTTTTCCGCTTCTACACTTTTGTCGATTGAAGCGAATGTAAAACTAAAGGTTGCTTTGAGTTAAACCTTCGAATAGCTATTCATACAAAATGTTTACTTACCCAATTTTGGAGAAAAGATAGACGAGCATCGGTACAACGGGAGAATCTTCATGGCCATATGTTATGACACCCATTTGGGCCAATCGTCGTCGGAAATACCGTGTATTCCGAGCTAGTTGTTCAATTTTTCTACGACCAATGTCCGAACCATCTAATCCCATGATCATTTTCATTGAAGTTAAGATTTGTTGTGCTATTGGTGGTGACATTGAATTGGCATAGCAGTGGGCATGGCTATTCACGCGGATAAAATCAACTAGTTTCTGAAAAAAGATAAAAGTTTTTGTTAAAAAATTTCAAAGTTTTTTGAGCGTTGAGTGAAATATTTCCTAAATTTTTATTTAGAGTCGATTTGGTTGGCGGGCTTTAAAAAAGATCCTTCGGGGTAAGGCAAATATAATGTAATATAATGATGTCAGCTGGCTAGAGAATTTTGTATATGTACACTTCGAGTCATCAGACTAGAACACCTCCTAGCTTAATTGATTGCAACCAAACTTAGCGGCAAAACATTTTAAATTAATTTGTATTGCTTATGGCTGATTGAATTCTTAGCTAAATAAAAACAAAACATTTAGTAGTTTTTGTGTTCTTTTATACTTTGTAATAATTTTTCTAGAATCGAAGAACATGGTTCTCATCAAAGTTGGACAATGGGCAGGTTCAGCCAACAACAGGGACTTCATTTGCAGTTAGTTCATTTTTCGGACATCTTTACTTGCAAAAAGTACCAACATTATTATCTACAAAAAAAAAACTCTTTATACATGTTACAAGTTCATCATAAGTTGTGGTAGGTATTGTAAAGAAAAAGTCATCATTCCTTTTTAAATAAGACAAGAAACCTTTTTACACAAACTTTAAATAAAACTGTTTAGTAAATGTAGTAAAAAGAACGTGACATGATATGATAGTAAGGAGGATTTTTTTTACTAACTTTCAAGTCCCTTGTGTCGTCTGAACCTGCCCAATATTTGTCGATCCTTACCTAAACCAAGTACGTTTGCTGCCCGTAATTAATTCCTGTGTTGGAATATTGTTTACTATACTCGTAAACTTTACAAGCAAGCCATCCCAACGGAAGCTTACATATTTCTTCGCAAGAAACCAAGGCAGCTTTAACTGGTCTCAGTGAAGACATTTGAGCCGTTTCTGATGAAGCTCCCCCTATTTGTTTTGAAGAAATGCCCTTCTTCGTTTGCTAGAATTTTATGTTTTATCTTTAATAATTCGCTGTATAACGGTGAATTTTTTGATGAATGGAAAACTTCCAACATAACTCCGATCTTTATAGATCCAGTGGCCCAAAGCAATTCATTTAGAATTATAGATCAGTTAGTGATCTATTTGCAATCGGTTTTCTCCTCTTCTAAAATAATAAATATCTCCATGAATTTGTACCTGGCAGGTAAACATGTGTTGATTTAACTCTATTTCTAATTTAATTTTAAATAATATTGGAAAGGGTTATCAAGTGGATGTTGTCTATACAGATTTTGCAAAAGCATTTGGCAGGTTAAATAAATAAATTAGGTGGAGCAACAGTCCTTTGAGAACTAGGGCCAAGTTACTTACAACTCTCAACTATTCCTGTGTGCGAGTACTATTGTTAGGGATGGGACCTACAGTTTCAAGCCGAATCCGAACGGCTAAATTGAGAAAGCACTTTTCAGGATAAGAATTACTCTTGGAGTATTTGTCTGTCAATTCTTCGCAAGAGGCAGTACCCGTGAAAAAAAAAAAAAACTTTAGATGGCACATGCAGGGGACCTCTGACATGACAGTCCAACACTAACCATCAAGTCACGGGTAGTTTGACAGGTTAATAGGGTGCACTCAATATGTTAAAATTGATTCGAAAAATTCTAAATCAATAGAAGTTACATCTGAAGTTCCTCAAGGAAGCCATCTTGGTCCACTACTTTTTATGTTATAAACGGGCACTCAAGGGGTTATTAATACCCTTAACATGTTTAAAGTTTAAACGCATGGCGAGCTTTAGGAAAATAGAGAAGGATTAAAGGGGAGATACCGATGCACATTGGTCTTAAAGTTTTGAATATCAAAATGAAAGGGAAAAACAGAGCTGGATAAAGCATTCCACATTCTCGTTGTGCGGTTAAAACTTTTTCTTATATTTATTAACGATTTACTTAATTGTCTGAGAACGTGGGCGCTGCACAAGCTGAATGTTAGCATTCGCTCAACCACAACCAGAAAAACAGAGCTTTACTTCATTATTTTTTCCTTCGAAATAAAATGGCAAAAATCATAATATCCGATCAAATGAGACAAAGTCCCTTCATAATAACGAAGGTCGAGATGCAGCTCATATTGGATTCAATTAAAAAGAAAAATTCAGCAGGTGTCGATGGTATCTAACGTTGTACGAAGTCAACGCATTTGAACCACACTCTTTAATAATGCCCTGAATAATGCTCTGGTTCTTGCTCACCCAAAAAAAGGGAGAGGACAACTCCAATCTTTCAAATCTTCGGATTCGATAAGTCTTTGCATCAGCAAAGTTTTCGAAAATATCATCAATAAGGCTCTGACTAAGTGGGCTGCGGACAACACAATAATTTCGAATAAACAGTACTTAATTGATGTTCAGGTTGAATGGCCCGGTATGGTTAGAGGGTCTTTATCTTATATATAAGGTTTTGTTTTTGAAAATGTAAGCAATTTAAGCGCTATGTCCGGAGGCGCTACGACAACGATGGCGGGTAATAGAGAAGCTGAAACTGTCAACATCTATAAAATGGCGTCGTTATGAAGTTTGTTTTAATGCTTTTAAAATGGTAAAAGTAAATATATTCATATGCCCTCAGTTCTGCTCCTTGAGTTACAATGTCATCAAAATTGAAAATCTCATTTCGACAAAAAATGCGCTTAAAGATCCAAACGGGAATTTTATACCAGCGAGGAAATATTAACTGCCTAAAAATAAAAAATACGACCCTCTTGGATCGCCATTTATTACCACTTTTATGGTTTTCACCATATCCTGACTTATTACGTAGGAAAGCAGGACGTTAACTGACTTTTAGGATATCGCACTAATTGACAGCTTCAACTCGGTAAACTTTTCCGATTTACTACATAAGAAACAAAACTGGTTTGTTATTCGCGTTAGACTTTTAAAGATCCAAGACTTGGAACAGCTTAGAAGTTATGGTGAAGCATCTGGATTTGAAAAGCTTACATAGACTATAGTAGGATCTCTTTATGCATTCATGTCTTTCTTGTCAGTGAAAATGTATACAAATATGTGATTAATAATATACAAAAAAGTATCTGCATATTAACAACAACCACAAAATGATCAATTATATGCAGCTTATTGGAGGGTAGGGGGTGGTTGCTAATCTCATGACTCTCAGTTTATACAAATTGAACACGTGACTTATCTCAGTCTTCAAATCTAACCTCGAATGGTACAATTTAAATTTATTAATCAACCAAGTAACTAAGTAACCAACTTACTTACCAAAGTCCACTTTATGCTATAAATTAATTTGTTATAAATAAAATATTTGAAATCTTGAAAATCTATAAATTAATTTAACTACTTAATAATTGAAAGCTTAAATCATTAGATGATAAATCAATAATTTCAAAAAAAACAAGACAGGGAAATGATTTCGATACCAATTGGAAATAAATCCACCATTCTCAGGATATCTGAAAAATATACCTAAAACATTATTTATTAAACTATAACTTCTTTAATTTTAAAATAAATCATGACAACCCCTTGCAACTGGTTATTCCCACGAATTTATCCTTGCCGATATCGATTTTCTTTAAGGGTTTAAGGTCAAGCTGCAAATGGTAACTAACAAATCGATAAGAATTATATTTGTTTATTATAAAACCAAATATTTAACAGACCGCCAAAAAAAAATCAACAACAATAAAATATTCAAAAACAACAAATTTGTTTTGGATACGATTAACACCTATTAATAAATCTTTACCTTTGTTCCAGCAATATAACCGCCAGCACTGCCAAAGCTCTTTGTAAATGTTCCCATTAGAATATCAACATCTTTTGGATCGGCGCCATAATAGTCGACAATACCGCGACCATTTGGTCCCATCGCTCCCACACTATGCGCCTCATCCAAATACAAATAAGCTTTGTATTTCTTCTTCAATGCAATAACCTCAGGCAATCGGACAATCGAACCCTCCATACTGAAAACACCTTCGACAATAATCAAAATTTTTTTCCATGGTTTGCCTGTTTTTGGGTCACCATTAATTGTACATTGACGCAGAACACGTTCCAGATCTTTCATGTTATTGTGTTTGAATACTTTAGTTGTGGCTCCTGACAATCGAATGCCAAGTATAATCGATGCATGATTCTTTTCATCGCTCAAAACCAAACATCCAGGTGTGAGTAGGGCTGGGAGATTGAGGGAATTCGTTGCAAATCCCATTCCGAATACGATAGCATCTTCGGCACCGACGAATTCGGCCGTCAGTTTTTCGAGTTCCAAGTGCAGGTGAGTTGTCCCCAATTCACGACGGGGACTGCCTAAAGCCAAGCCGTCTGTTCGGCAACGTTGCTCAGACTGTTCGGCACAGGGACCGTCCGCCGCGGCGAATCCCAAATAGTTGTACGATCCAAGGTTCAGGCATCGTGTTTCTGTTCCAGTGAACTCGAATGTCCAACCGTAATCCTTGGTTATGCGATCCTTGAGAGTTACCTCCGCTCCAGGGACACTGCAAATCGGACGATTCCAACAATCTCGAACCCTCCGATAGACATAGCGTGAATAGAAGCTCTCAAAGGCATCGTATAGCGTAACATAGCCCTGAAAACAAATCGAGTCAGTTCGTGGATTTCAAATCGATTCAAATCGTCATCTTACCTCTCGATTATTTTCTTTAGCTACTTTTGGGGCACACATCAATTGATTGATGTAACCCAATATCATGAGCAGGTAAAAGCCAAGATATGTTAGGCAGGCTGTGTGTAGAGGAACCTCTTCGAATGACGATTTACTTCGATTAGGATCATCATAGAATCCTCTTTCTCCTGATGCTCCTGTGGTTGCTTTTCCGTTGCAGTGTTTTTTATTTTGCTCTTTATTGTATACATTTCCGTTTGCAGTCTGGGTAATAGCATTCGACAGCGACGGCGACAGCGACAGCGACAGCGTTGTTTTACTCTTAACATTCCCATTTGTGACAGGCAAAATCTGAAATACATAAAAAGATATGCGAAAACGAAAAGTGAGTGAGTGCCTTCTTCTTCAATTGAAATTAATTTAATATTTTTGTTCTTGGGTGTACTTTGAACTCTTAATAAATTGTTGTCTAAGGGACAAAAGACAGCGCCAACAAAAGGCACAATAATAAACAGTTGTATCCACACCCGGAACCTCTTTATTGTCCCATAATCAACAACTCAACAGTGAAAACAATGAATTCAATTAGTTTGTTTTTTTAGATAGAGGAATATTTTTAGAAAACCACATAAATGGTCCCTCACGCGAGTTGGCTGGCAGCTGTGTAGTAAAATAAAAGTGTAAGTAGCAAAGGCTTTTCGGGCTTGTTAATAAAATATTTTCATTTTCCTACACTCCTCGGACGACCAGATTAGCAGAATCTAGCTCAAAGCTCAGGCGATTATAAATGGTTTATTATTGATGGCGCATGTAGTTTGTTTGTAATTTCTGGCCCCAACCAAGCACATGTCTTTCTCAAGAATTATTAATTCACTCGTGCAGTTTATTTTTAAAGAACACCCCACAAACGAACATAATAAACTTGCATTCTTCAAAAGACTAGAAAAAAAACCAACACATATTTAAATAAATAAACATGAGAGTCTTGTTTGTGTGTACTTGATGAGGAATTTATGACAACCCAAAGATTACGTAGCAATGCAACAACACAGAACAGAAGAGAACAGAACAGGCACAGCACATAGCGTATACCACACTCTAGCAAAGCAAATTGTGAGTCGATTTTAATGAAAGATTAGAGATATGAAGACGCCAGCCAGCCAGCTAGCAAACCAACGCGATTAAAAACAAATATTGCGTCACATAACCAATGTCAAGGTTACGAATGTGATTAAATAAAATTTAAGGAAGGCGAGCCTCTTGTATAATTATTATTATAGTCAATGAACTTTCCACAAGAAACTGGAATTTTAATTTAGTGCATTGGCAGATTGTTTTGAATAGATTTGAAAATTATGTAAGATATGACTTAATGAATAATTTGAAGTCACTTAGGACATATTTTATGGTGTTCTGGTGTATATAAAAAGTTTCTTTTCGAATAGTCTCTTGTATGGGCAGTTGACATTTTTGATATTTGACAAATAAAAACACACTAATAATGACGACGGAATTTGTTTAGCCTATACCCAAAAAAGCTAATTCTCCATCCCCTCGAATTATCGACAGATCGCACTTACTCAAATGCTTTCCTTCTGATTTCACGAATATGCACAAACTCTTAAGTACAACAAAAACAGTTTCTGGTATTGAAAACAAAAATTGACCTACTGTCTGACTTATTAACATACTGACTGAGTTACTGAATGACTGACTGACAAGCGTACTAACGGCCTTAATTTCATACTTTCTCCAAAAGTAAAAGACTGACTGCAAAAATGATCCAGTTAAGTGCAGAATACGAATTGTATAGTCTATCAACTGACTTTCTGACTGACTTATAGACTAACTGACTTCTGACTTAATGACTGACTGACTTACTTACTGACTTACTGACTGACTTACTGACTGACTTACTGCTTGACTTACTGACTGACTGACTTACTGACTGACTTACTGACTGACTTACTGACTGACTTACTGACTGACTTACTGACTGACTTACTGACTGACTTACTGACTGCCTTACTGATTGACTTACTGACTTACTTACTGACTTACTGACTGACTTACTGACTGACTTACTGACTGACTTACTGACTGACGGACTTACTAACTGACTTACTGACTGACTTACTGACTGACTTACTGACTGACTTACTGACCGACTTACTGACTGACTTACTGACTGACTTGCAGACTGACTTACTGACTGACTGAAGGACTTCCTAACTTACTTACTAATAGAATTACTAAATGACTTACTGACTGACTTACTTATTAACTGATTGGCTGACTAATTGACTAGCTTGCTGACTGACTGAATGAGTAAGTGACTGACTGACTGACTATATTAGTATCTGACTGACTGGCTGTCTTAATGACCGCTTTAATGTCTGACTAAATAACTGACATGCTAACTGACATACAGGCTGACTGCATAACTGTTGCGCTCAGTTTTTATAACTGTGGCTTGTACATGAAGTAACTTGGCTTTATTTTATATATTTATGTTTTTAGTAGGACCTTATTTCCCTGAAAATGCTTCTACTTACCGGGGTTTTAGATTTTGTCTTAAGCTATCTGCACACGAAAGGTTATAGACATTAAAAGTGTGAACTCATATTTGTTCCATTAGATAACTAAACTAGAGTCTTCAACTGCATATATGCGTCGCACCTTACAAGCTGTTGGAGTTGCACGTTAATGTACATGACGTAATGGTAAGTGCTTACGATTGACAAGTCCTAGATTTGGATTAGATCCTTTTCCATGTGGAAAATATAGCTTGTGAGTAACTACAAAACCCTCAAAGAGAAATTCTTGTCATATTTCATATACTTCTCAGCAAAGCCGCATAATTTCGACAAAAAAATTGTGGGCCCTATTAATGCCTACGACTACTCGCACTTCTCGATGGTATTTTTAGGAGTTGTTGTGCTACCAAAATTATTTATTAATTTTTATTTATTTGGTTGGTGCAAGTGAATTGAATTTCAAACCTCGAATTGTCACTTTTTATGAACAACTGGCTCCCACACGCTCGAAATCTATGATAATAATTTGTTTTGAATAAAAAAAAACGGGAACTTCAATCTGTCGCACCGAATATTAAAAATAATGAAAAGGTATTTTAGAAATGATAAGATAAGCAAATAAATAATGCTTACTCATTACCCAGTGTCACTGTAGTCATAAATAAAAACAAGTTGACTCATTTTATAACAAAATATTGAATAGTTCTGACTTTTAAGCTTTGATAAGTTTTTTTTAGGTTCCAAACCATCAAAACAATTTTTTACCAAATCGGTTTTTTTGTTTTTAAAATAAAACAAATCTATAAAAATAAAGAAAAAAAGTTATATGCAGACTATGACGTCTTTGTTAATCTATTTATCATATTATCGTGACCTAGTTAATTAATTTTCACATTAAAATAAATAAAAACAGTAAAGGAAAAACAAATTACACTAAACACTGTACTGGGGCTAATTAATTTGAAAAAAAAAAAAATGAAAAAGAATGGAATTTTTGTTTACAAACAACTCAAAAACATGAACTTGATTATATGTCCGTCTATATTAAAGCACTTAGAAAATATGGGTAAGGGTAGAAATTATAACTTTTTAATTCTAAACATTAAACTCCCCTTCCCTTTCATATCACTTGGTAATTAAAAGCAAAATTACAACATTCCATTTCGAAAACGTGTGTGCACTGCACATTCATAGATACCTATCAATAAAATATTGAGTAATAAGCAAAAGTTATATGTAATGTTCTTTTATCTATACACGAGTCGATATAACTTTTAAAATAACTATAACTATCTAATATTTCCCACTCGTAACGCCTCTAGAAGAGGTTGCAAAATAATAAAACAGTGCAATAAAATTGACCAGACTCTCTGTGCCAACCATGCAATTAAGTGACTTATTATCTCATTGATGAACTAACATCATAGCAGTGTTCAGTGTTCACAGTGCACATGGCACATCATCATCATGAAAATGATGCCTCTCATGTTAATAGGTATGTCATCAATATAAGCGATACCACCAATATATTGGACATCATGCAGGCAATGTTATAAAATTCTGCCTTTACCAAGCTCGAAGCAACAAGGTATCATGATTTGATGGTTGTTGTTAATTTTTGAAATGGTAAATATCAGTCATATCATTTCTAATTAGTACAAAATGCGTTGCAAATGCTTCTATTCTGGAATAGATTCTGGAAGAGGTTTTATAGCTCAGTAAAACGTCACGAAATAGAAATAAATTTGAGATTACTCACTCACTAGCCATAGGACTTTTTTTGTAAGGATACTGAATAAAAAACAACTCGCCCCTTAAGTCTCGTCAAAATTCGTATTCTACCAGGCGCAGCACCACCTTGCATAAGTACTCGATTCTTACATTTTAGCTTAAGAAACACTTCTTCGTTTTTATATTTAGCAGTGATTTCGTTTTTTTTTTAGGGATCGGCATTGAGTGCATGACTTAAAAAAGTATAATGTTTACTTACGTTTCTGACCATTATCATCATCATGTCATGTCATGTTTTTTTTACACACGCTATGTGCGTGGGCTTCAATAAGACCATTTTAATATACATTTACACGGTTATTTTTGTTTTAATTTTTATTCCTATAAAAGAGATACTTATTGTTGTTTAATTAGATACAAACAAAACAACTAGGCACTTTGGTATTTTGCTTGCAAAAAAAAGTCAACAAATTCCAATCAATCAATCGATTAGATAAATTAAAAACAAAATTGGTTAAGTACATAATATTTGAGGCAGGTACATTAGTACTCAGATATGTACTCAGTGGTCATATGTTCTCAATAATTTATGAATGAATGACTCACAACAAAAATAGATTTTTTTTTATTTTTAAGATAAACCACGTTAAGATGATTGTTTATGTTTTGAAATTCCCATGATAAAAAACATAAAAAAAGAATCCATTGGTGCGGCGCACAGTGGTTTAAATGCGGAAAAAAATCAAAAAATGAAAGTGTTAGTATGAAGTTTTTTTTTATTTTATTATATATATATAGTTGGTCTATGATTTTTGAAAATTTGAGCAATTTTTGTTCATAAGTATTAAAGATACAGGGCTCCAAAGTTACCCTTTTTTCAATTTTGAAATTCCTATATTTTCTTGCACTAACTTCTTGGCACGAAAAATAGCGTTTATAAAACCTTAAGCCAGAATTTTTATTTTTATTTCAAAAACATGTACTTTAAGCTTAAAAAAAAACATATGCATATACATATATATATATGTATATATGTATATTTTAGATAAGTCAGAGCAGAGAGCTCTAACATGAAATTTTTTATGTTTTTTCCTTAGAGCTACAATTTTAGCTACACTTGCCTACACGCTCTGACTACATTCACTTGAAAGCTACAATATTCACCTTACTAGTCCAAAAAGAATAAAATCCGTCTGGATCCAACCCTGTGACTTATGTTCAATTTTGTTCACCTGAATCAGGTCTTAAAAAACACGGTTTTGACGACGATAGATCCCGAAAAATTACAATTTCTTCGAAAATACTTGTCACAAATAACTAGATAAGAGCTTAATTTTTAGAAAATATATGTACCTTTCTTTAAAAAATAAAATAAAATTAATTCATTGACTAACCTGTGAGATATTCAATTTTTGGCGCAAAACTTTTTTTTTGCCTGACTTATTTTCCAATTGTTTCCTAACTTTTATTTAAAAATTACAATAAAAATAAAAAAAATTATGATGTATTAAACTATATGGAAGTACCTAAATATAATATGAAAATAAATCAGGTATAATCTTAAAATTTTTTATGATATTACGCAAAAAATAGGGACAGGTAAAATAAAAAAAGGTGCTTTTTGTGGTTTTACCTGTATACGGGTTTTTCCTAATACTTGATGTTAAGTATATGAGTTGGTACCTGTTATATGAATGACAAACAAACAATTTCTTTTTTACGATCATTTTCCGGAAAACCCTTTCAGGATAGGTAAGACCTAATAAGAATAGTTTGGTTGTCACTAAAATATATAGATAACAAAAAATGGAATAATAAGTCATTATTAATCTATTGTTCATTGTGCAAGGTGTTAGGAATAAATAAAAAGAAATTAACATGTCACAGTTTGTTTTAAGTTACACTGTTTTGTGTGAAGTTCTAATTAAAGGTCTTAATTTTATAGAACCGTTTCTATACGAAGAGTATCCTCACTTGAGCGAAAATGATATTTTTTTAATAACATCAGAAATTAAAAAAAGATTCTTTTCTCAATTTAAACGGAGATACATGTTGGTTAGTTATAACCAAACCAAATTTTTTGAAAGATATACGGACTGGTTAAATAGTGAATTTGTGGTTAAATTAGAAACTAATAATAATAACACAGACGTTTTATCTGATTCTACTCGTGGTAGACCAAACAAAGATTTTACATCGTGCTCTGACCGAGCAAAAAGATATAAAGTAGATAAACTGAGATCTTCTGTATCACAGGAGCGAATAAGTGTTTCCCTAACCCAAACATGTGTGCCAAATTTCATTTCTCTCCGATTTATAATACAGGTTTTATCGATTTATTTCCGCGCTCCCATACAAACCGAACCACTGTGCGGCGGTGGCGGTGTTAGTTTTTGACACCCCAAGTGTACTTAGATTAAATACTCTATTTTTATAATCATCAATCATATGTTTTTTTCTTTCAAATAAAGATTTGATGATAAAATTTCTATTTTAGTTTAAAAATTGATTGAGAGGAAAATTAAATTTGTAGGACCTTCAAAAGTTGTTAAATAGATAGTACTTAAAATTGGTCGGCATTTGGCTTTTTAAAGAGAGAGCAGGGACTAGGCTTAATAAAGTTTTTTTCTTTTTAAGTTTATATATTGAAATGATTAAGAACTTGTTCTGTCGTAAAGCTGATGATGAAACAAATAGCTAGAATGGTTGATGTACATATGTTAAATAAATACAAAATATCAAAGAAAGAGAAAGAGAAAGAAAAGCTTAAGTTGCCTTCTATAGAGAATTTTTGGAAGAAGGTGAGGTTCAAGCCCCAAACGATTTTGTGGCTAATATTAACATATGCATGTTTGGCAAGCTCTTGAAAGGGTGATCAATCTTAAAAATATGATAAAAATTCAGAGATTAGCATGTATAGGTGCTACTAGTGACATGAAGACTACACCAACTGTAGCCCCTTGAGGCATTCCTCTCACTAGCTCCTCTTGATATATTCGTAAAAGAATTGGGGGTATACAGTATAATAACTGGAAAAGTGGAAGGGTTGCTTTCGGTCATGGAAACATAAGAAATGCTATTGACATTGACCTAGATACTCAAACAGGCTATAGGGGCCGATTACAACTATCAGTAAAATGTTTGTTTTAAATTTTTAAACTTGTTTGAGCTAGGTATATTCTTAACAATAAATAAATGTAATAAGATGAATTCTAATGTCAAGTACTTTTTACAAGATATGGGCTTTAGACGTTCTCATATAACGGTACAAAAGACTTTGTATGGTATGTTGAGAAGAGACTGACTTCTCTAAAGTTGTGGCAGTTTAGACGGTCGCCTTTTTTCGGTATCGGGCATATTATACTGAGGTTTCTTTCGACCATATTTTACAGACAAAATTATGTCCTAAAAAGCTCGTCGTTTAAGCAATCTGATCCAGCGGCTTTGTTAGACTTCGTTTTAGATATGGGTGATTATACAAAAGTTGGGTAACTCGATGTCATCAACCAATATATACAAAGTCTGATTATATTTTATTGAGATTGCAATTTATTTTAAAACAATGGAAAGACCTTTATTTAGTCACCCAATTTCAGTTCTTCATTTTGAATACAAGTTATTAAAAAAACATATTAAAAAACATTAGTTCTTAAAACGTCAGTCCTCTGGCATGTCACAACCCTGAAAACCAACCATTAAGTGACTGTCTATTAAACATTATCATTGATTTGAGAAAACTTATTAAATAAATACAATCTGCGATGTATATAGTTTAATATATACTACAACTTTCATAATGCAGTGTTCTCCACTTTATTTAAAAAAATAAGAAATTTTGTGTTCAGTTTTATTCGTCAGTTTCTTGTGTGTTATTTAAATTTAAAATTCGTGCGAAATATCGCCGACTCAACGTCAAATCCCACTTTGAATTAATTTTAATGTTGGTAATAAAGTTAGTTGAGGGTCGCACAATTTGACGGCCACCATAACTGTACCAGAGTTTGGGTTATGTTTGTTCTCTATACACGTGCTTAGCCAGTCAACACGTCAGTTTTATGGTGAGTCGTTATTTTTTTGTTAATCTAAAGTTTATTTTTATTTATTCGTATTAGACTTTGATTTGTTAAAATGTAGTTTGTTGATATTTGAAATTACAAAAAAAAACATTAGTCCAGATTATAATCTCAAATTTCGTCTTTTTCGTCAGTAGTGTGGCGTCAGTTCTGTGTCAGGTAAATTGTTATTGTTCTTCATTTCTTGATCATTAGTACTTTTAAGATGAATATTGTTAGATTTTGTTTGTTGATTACTTTGAAATATTTAGTAAAACTATGTGAAAGTAGTAAAATATAAGTAAATAACGTTACGTTAAATGTCAAAAGTCTGTTTTGAAAACTGATGTAGTATTTTCTCCTAGTATTACATATTAATAATTATTTTTAATTGTTACTAAGTGACTTTAAGTGATCATTATTAAATCCTAAGAGATTTTTACTGATTTGTATTAAATTTCATTATAATACTTTCAAAACTGTGTATACTCGTCAGTCCTCTGGCAGTCAAATTCTGAAATTTTTAAATATCTTACAATGTACTCAAAAAAGTGACTGGCCCGATTGAGAACAATATATTAATTAGATTAGCTATCATATACACCCGAATTTATAGAAGTTTGATTTAAAAACTATCGTAAACAAAACATCCTCAAAAGTTACCCAACTTTTGTATAATCACCCATATGGCAGTCTTTCTTCGTCTAAGTTGGAAAGACGTGATTTTTGGCTTTCGTCGTCTATATTGAATGGATCATCCTGCCTGACCGTAGAATTTGGTTCTTCGTTGCCATCATATCCTATGATGTTTCCACTTTCGTTTTTGCAGCCTTCCGTTCGAGGTTTATGTACTCGTTTCACCTCCTCATAAAAGTTCCAAACTTTATTTCTGCTTTTGAACCTCTCAACATCTTCGATCGTACGTTTCCCATGTTCTTATAATAATTTTAGCTAAACAATTTATTTCTTATAAAGTTTTTAGTCGTTTTTGGTTTTTGAATTTTTGCCTACCAAAAAAGATGCCATCCAAAATTGTAATCGTTATATTGGACTAAAGGTCAGTGTATCTGCAACACAGTAATTACTATTGCAAATCACCTTTTCCACCGACAACGCACGTCATCATTCAGAACCATTTTTGAGGTTTGGCCAATAACATTAATTTGAATGATTGCTATAAGGAAAGTGATTCCTGTGGGTACTTATGCGTAGCAACTTTGTCACCTCCAAAGGCACACTTCCCATAAATTATAAATTAAACTATTGAAAATGTTAGCATTATTCAATAGGTAGTATTACATTAGCATATTATGAGCAATTCTGTTGTTCAAATTTGGAAAGTAATTTTAATGTTGAATATTTGTATTAAATGGTTCCATTCCATTATGTACAGAATTCTACCATTTTTGAATACCACGTGTGAGCTTTCAATGCTTTTTTTAAACTATAATGGTGTAATCATAAGTACCTTAAGTATTTAATAAAACTTGAAGTATAACTTGAAGTAAAATGATTCTATAAAAAAAAAATAATTTTATTAGATAAGGTAGACATATTTACGTAGTTTTGTTCAAGACACTTTCTTTTAATTTTTCTAAGATA
The DNA here is from genome assembly GCA_920104205.1 of Eupeodes latifasciatus. Lineage (NCBI taxonomy): Eukaryota > Metazoa > Arthropoda > Insecta > Diptera > Syrphidae > Eupeodes > Eupeodes latifasciatus. Next base: position 140,793,532 of record OV049925.1, on the reverse strand, counting down.
ACGTTTTGTTTTATGTTTTGCACTTAAAAACTATACTTTAGACGTTTCCTCATATGACATCGTCACTTGTGACTTAACTTATCAATTTAAAACTCACATAAAATTAAATTAAATTATAGCTCAGTCAACTGTTCATTTTTATCCATGTGATTTTTACTATTGATTAACACAATCTCATTCATTAAAAAGCAACACTTATCAATATTTCGATCATAAATATACGTTTTCATTGAGGCTATATTATTGTATTTGCAAACTACCGAAATGATTATGAAATCGTTAAGAATTTAATTTGTTCCACTTTTTAAGATATTTCTAGGAATGCTTAAATTTATGAAAATCATGGAATTTTAAAATTGTTGTTAATTGTGGAATTAAGGTAAGGACCTCATTTCTCTTAGAATAGAGTATTCTCTTTTGCAACCAGACCTGTTCTATTAATCTTTCATCAGTCTGGAATTTGATTCCATTCAAATACATATATCCGTACTGCAGGTCATTAAGAAGCCTTCGGTCTTCGATATAATTCTTGAACTGATAGTAAATAGGCGTTTCCATGATCTAGGTTAGAAGGGGTGTGAGATCAATCGATTGATAATTACAGCGGGTGGAGAATTTGCCTTTTTTGAGTATAGGCTGAACAAATTTCGTTTACCATTTACTCGGAACAAGACCTTATAGATAGAAAAGCTGGCGTAGTGGTTTTGACAGCCTTAAAAAACACATCTTGAGACCAATAGCGGGTAGCCATCCGGGACTGTGGATCTTTTAGACTCAGGCTACTGCAAGGGTTCGAACAAAATTGGTCCCATAAAATCGTTTCCACTCTCAAGTACAGGTGTAGTCAAAGCACACTCTAGCAGCTTTGACTTGGTGAGCGAAGTGCCTGACAAACAGATTAGCTTTTTGTAGAGAGCTAACAAATGAAGTGTTATTGGCCACTTGAAATATAGGTTTTCTTTGGGACTGGTGCTTTTAACCCTATAAGGGATACAAATTCTCATTCCCAAAATAATCAAACTTGTGAAAATACATATATGCACTGGAGTTAACGTTACTAGGAAGCATAATGACTAATTAAAGATCCTGAAAAAATTGTTGTGACCGTCCCAGTTGGCTTTTTCGTATTGCCAAACGGTTCTCTTAGGAGATCTTTCTTTAACTAACGAATGTTCACACAACAAAATGGTCAGATGAGCCTAGAGGAGCTAGAACAATAATAGTGTACTTATCAGGGTCTTAAGGAACAAGTCAAGAGTGTTTTCTGCTTGATCATTACCGCCTGATATTCAAATGGGCTCGTTAACAAGCTGATTAAGGTGGTTAAGCTTAGCAAAAATCTCAACGGGTGATGTCTGATCCGAATGTAGGAGGCAAGAAGAATTGTGTACATTGAAATCGCCCGTAACAACGATTCCTTAGGACTTAGGCTGCCAAAAGATTTCAAAAAAAAAAAAAATATTTTTTAATTAATAGTAACAAAACGTTGCAGACCCTTATAAAATTTGTACTCGAAGTATAAAAATAAATGTTTACACTTCAAGTTTCATTGATTCCAAAATTACACAAAAAAATAACTCTGAAGAAACATTTCGAGACTTAACTATCAACCACGATAAATGTTGTAATTTAATAAATTTACCTACAAATTAAAAAATTATTTCTCAATCAGTTAGGAATTTCATTTAAGTTTGCCGAATAACCAAGGGAACCCCTAACTAATTAAAAACTATATTATTATTTATTTAAATATGTACGTGCGTTACACACAACATACACTCCAAGTCATGTATGTAGGTGGATAGAAAAATACGTTAGTAGCACACGATCCCCACAATATCTACAATATAAGAAGACCGAACATCTAATCAAATTAACTGCCGCCACATGAAAAAAAGTATTGATAGCTAGCTACAAAAACAAAAATAGTAAGTGTATCCAATTACGTTCGTAGCCAGTTATTTTGCATGATTGTTAATTTATATTTTTTCTGTTTTGTGGTTGCTTTGGGTGTGAGGCAAACTATCAATAAAATAGGTACAAAAAAAAATAGTAGAGAGATAAAGAAAAATATGAGTACCCACCATTTACACCTAACTACCCCAAAATGAACATAAAATTCAATTACTTTAATTATTAGATAAATAAAAATGAATAAAAATAGAAGAAATTATTGAAACTAGAATCACACAAACGTCCGTAGAGGCGCCGCCAACCGCCAAGTCGTGTGTCTGTCGACCTATTCATTGACTTTAAAACATTTCTCAATCAGAAACAAAATTAATTTAAATAGAATAAAACTCAGTCCATCTTTACTTACAATTTAGATAGGTACCTAACTTATTGATGTTATCATAACAAAGTCCTAGAAATTATGACTCGTACCTACTCGGTGCGTTCGTCGCTCGATACGGTGGTGGTGCTCGTATGATTGTACTTAAAATGAACTGATAAGAAAAGCACTTCCATCATCAGCTGATAACAAAACCAGTTGCCTAGATAATCGCTCGCGCAATGTCATGAGTAATTTCACCGGAATATTCCCACAACTTACCAACTATTAACCTTTGTAGGTATCTAAACTATGAGTGTTCTTTTTCTTATGGAAATTATTTTGTCCTGAACTAACTCTGCCTCTCTATAGTCTATGACTTTGAATTGAAATTGAAACTAGCAATTCGGAATTTACATTAATTATCGCTTGCATAATTAGTTCAGATGGTGTAAATGTTAAATTAGCACGTTTTGTTGTGTTATGTACACAATACAACTCCCTTATTTTTGGTGCGGTTGAATCCCATGAATGTACAACAGGCAGGAACTGTCAGTCAGTATGTCTACACTATACGTTTGATACCCACGCCAGAAGCTAGCGAAGGCCGATGGCGGGCGGGATTGCGTTTTGTGTGGGTGCAGAAAACAAACATACCACAAATCACAAACATTTTATTTTGGACACAATTATGGTCGGAAGATAGGAGATTCTGATTTTGAGGGCGTTTGACCCAGTTAATGGAATGTCCAGTCTAATCAGACCGAGGACGAGGAGAAGTGAACTAAAGGGACACGACGACGACGACGACGACCACACCACCGATTGATTCAAGTACTGACTCAGTGAATCTGAATCTTAATAGAACAACAAATCAGTCAGGTTTCTCTTCACGTCGCGTCGTCGTCGGCCGTTTCGTTGTTTCTATATTAAAAAAGATGACTTATATGTATATTGACCATGAAAGGCTGCTGTTTGGTTGACAGAGCAAGGGAATGGCAAAGGGCCCAAGGCGACAGCGACATCGACAACGACAACTACGGCGAAGGCACAGGTTCGGTTCTCGATTCGGGTTAATGTTTGACACCACACAAAAATTAAGTAAAAAACTAATCTGGCCTGATTTTACTTTTTTGTTGGACTTACCCCATTTGAAATAATTGTGCCGTTTGATGAGGACTTAGGCCTTATTCCATTTTTTAAACGATGACGCACTTCGATATGATTGATGTCAGGCGATGCAGTCTTAAAATTTTCAGATGGAAAAATTAATTCGGCTTCGCCGTCGATGCACGCGAATTTACCCATTCTGTCAAGTCAAACGATTTACCAAACACTGCGAAAAACGATTAAAATTTACAAAAATGAATTTTTATAAATATTCCCATATCGCATTGGAAGTGGGACTGTCTAGTGTCTTCTTCTTCTTCCTTCGGTTATGTTGGTACAGTTTTTTAAAATGAATTTGTATTTTTTACATGGATGAATTTTATTTTGAAAGACATCTGGTATTGGAAGTAGTTATGCTAGTGACTAACAGGTGGCTAAGAGTCTGAGTGTGTTCAATGAGTTTGAAATAAGTTGACAAGTGAATAGGTTCGTTCCGGTGCTTGTTTGTTTTGTTTAATTCTGGGAGTTTACCTTAGATCGATTTTTGAAATGTTCATTTAAAAGCTTTTATAAAGGCCGCTTTTTTTTTATGGAAAGTTGACTAACTGCTGATAATTTTATTTCAAACATACTTTTGTGTATAATCGTCTGAAATTTTAATAAATTTTGAAACAAAACAAAAAATTATCTCTTTTAAAAAAAAGTTTCAACTCAACGACCGTAATAAGAATTTTGTAATTGAAATATTTAAATCTGCTGCCACTATTTTAAAATAAACCATACTTTTTCTTTATTGTGCAAAAATGTGTGTTTAAGTTCATACGAATATTATAAAGCTAAAGAGCTTGTTTGTTTGTTTGAACGCGATAATCTTATGTGGTTTTCCATTGAACCAAAACATTGATGTGCCGTCGACGGGCCGGCAATTTTTTTTTCTTAAACGTTTTCCAATGGGAAAAGTATTGATGTTTTTTTCCCGACGAATTGATTCGTTTTGAATTCGTCTTTTGAGACGAATCTACACAGATTTTCACACTCATTTTAACACATACTAAAAACTTGACAGTTTTGCAAACGTCAAATGAAATTATTGTTTGTGGAAAAAATAATTGAAGAGAATTCGGCTACGTTCTGTTGTAATTATAAATAATTAATTTTCTGTGAAAACAATACAAAATTTGATTAATTTCTTGGCAATATTATTGTTGTGCTTTCAGGATCAGGTAATTATAAATTTATATTGAATACTTGAGATGGTTGAAGCATAATTATTTCATTTTCAGCCAGGGCATGGACTACAGAATGCTGGATTTGCTCCTAGATTCGTCTTCGTCCGAGGACGAAGATATCCTGACAATTTTCGATTGGACGACTTCGACGATTGTTCAAGCTAATGCATTTTTATCCAGGAATGAAAGAAATTCCATTAAAAATTTCGAAAACGATGTAGATATTTTATTATGCTTCTGACAGCTGGTACACTAATACACTTACAAAAAGATATTGCTACGTTTTTTCTTTCCATTGGAACCAAAAAATATTGATTTTTAGTAGCGACGGGCCGTCTATTTCATGTGGTTCAATGGAAATCGACATTAGGAACTACTTATCTGATTTGAACAATTCTTTCAGTGTTAGATAGACCATTTATTGAGGACGCCTTAAGGTTATATAACATCACGTTTAGACTAATGCAAACAATAACTAGTCAACCACATGTTTTTGATTTGAGAATTTCAATTTCAAGCCTAGGTAAAAAGTTATTAACAATTAAAGGTTTGGTTTATTATATCGATCTGGAATATAGTTTATTAAATAATTAATAAAACGTAAATGATTTGACAGTTTCATAAGGAGTTAACAATTTAAGCACATTTATACGTTTGGTAGTTGTAAATTGGGACAGCAGTTTGTATGTTTGCATTATGATGATATTACGTTACATAACGTAACCTGCAGATTGTTTGCTTTTGTATTTTTTTAATTTGTATTTTTTTTTTAAATATTTAATTACATTGTTCATTAATTCTTATCTATGCTCTTTTAAGTTCAAAACATGTAATCCGTATTTTTTCAATAATTTTTCTGTTTCTAAAAATATTTTTCGAATTTGGAGAAACCTAGATATTGAAATATCGGCATTTCAAGAAAGAACTTCCCAAGTATGTCAACTAATATTTAATTGTTAATAAATTCTAAAACTTTTGTCCGAAATATCCTTAGTAAATTCCGTGTTCCAAAAACTCTTACCCAAATTTGGAGAAGCATGCGTTTTGAGAAACCTATGTTTTAAGTATCCTACTTGTGCTTGTATGATACTTGAAATGTGGATTTCTAAAAATTTTAGCTTCTGTAAATTTGGTGAGCATTTTGAGAAAGATTTCCGATTTATTTATGAAACACACTGGAGAACTGAACTGCTAACTGTTTTAGAACTTATCAGTCTTTGTTATACTACGCGAAACAAACGTAAAGCTAGTTAGCTATACTCCACTAGCTGGGTTAAATTATTCTTAGATCATAGAGCGTGCACTGAGCTAGCTTTGATTAAAAGAAGAAACAAAACCCAAACGCTCTAATATGTCATGAAAAAAATACAGATCTTTTTACTCTCACACGGGAATGGTTAAGAGTTGTAAAGTCACTAAGTCCTGGATTTTCTTAGATTTATTTAATTTATTTATAGTTCTTTATTTAAAGTACACAAAATTAAAAACGAAATAAACAGGAAGCAAGAAATAGAGTCTCAGGGTTTCTTTTATAAGTAACACTCAATCAAAACGTGAAGAGCGAAAAACAGATTGACACAGCAACTTCAACAGCACTTTAGAGGCAACTGGTTTCAAATGGCTTTGAATAAATAAAGACAACAACATCGATATCAACATTATACCTAAGCACTAAATTCGATGTCGCTGTGCAAATGCTATATCAACTTCAAGGCGAAATTTTCAAGTTTATCAAGACTCAAATAAAAATTTGACAAGCGTCTTTTTGTTTGGTCTATGTATTTTGTTTTTGACAATGGAAGGACATCTTATGGATTTAGTTTAACAAAATTATTTTTTTGAACGACAAAAGGAGCAAAACATTGACACCAATCAAAAATCATGGAAGAAAATTGCATTTGCATTGCAATTTTTTCAACTATTAACTTTATTCGATTTTATGCTGTCAAAAACGCTGTTGACGTTGTAATCTATTTCACATGACTTTTGAAATCGAATTTTTCTTCGCTGTTAAAGTTGTGTCAATCTGTTTTCTTCTTAAAGTGCTTTTATTGAATATTGAGAAGAAACGTAATTTATGATCTTAATTAGCGGCATTTTCAAAATATTTCTTACTATTGATTTGAGCTGTTTTAAGTTATTGCACCGAGTGTAACCAAACTTGCAAGCGACCTACATTTTTCCATTACGGTAATAGAAAAAACTAACTTATTGAATATTTACCACTCAAATTAAGGCAGATATGATTGAGTTTTAAAAACGGTTCAAGGCTTATAGTACGTTTCCACCAACAAATAATCCGATATTTAAGGCAAGTGATTTAAAATAAATCGTGAGGTGTTTCCACCAAAGAAAAGGAGATTAATTTGACGTTTGGTTTATGTCATAACAACCAAACTTCAAATTATTCTCCTTTCAAAAAGAAAAACAAATTTATTTGTTCACTCATCATCTGTAAGAAATTAGTTTTATTATATTCTTGTACATATTTATTATTTTTGTATACTTACATTTTATTTCGTCTGTGATTTCTTGAAAGTTGTTTATTGTTTTGAATTTGAGTCATATGGAAGTGAGACAGATAGTTTTTGTTGACATTTCCATCTGTCAATAAACGAAATTAGCGTTTAAATGGGTCGGTTCAACAATTATTCTCCGAAAAAAAAGTTTGTTTGATTTGACAAACTAATGTTTCCAAGTAGATTTCAATGAGTTTTATTTGAAATCTTCATTTGAGGAGATTAAAATTTGTATGGTAAATCTTCGAGATTTCAAGGAGATTTGTGACAAATCTAGCTAAATCTTGGTTTAGTGCCCGGTGGAAACGTAGTATTATTGTACCTGTGGGAAAAACCATTTCATATTATTTAACTTTGACTAAACATTCACCAAAAATATGGTGATTTAAAATTATTAAACCACAATTTAAAAACAACTTAATATTGTATAACTTGTCCTTAATACCACAAATTAACGCCTATCGGTTGTATATTTTGTTGTTTAAAATAAATCCGCAAGCGTGAGTTGTATTTATGTACAACAAATCCATTTTGTACACATCCCATTTTGCAATTTTTCAAGAAAATAAATGCCCATATATCCCAATAGTGAATGAGAAGTTATAATAGAAAATCAATCACGATTGCAGTGTTGGATCCCAGCAATCAATTTTTCTCCAAACTTGAACTAAAACCTGAGCCAAATTTGTACAGAAGAACACTGTATAAAACTCAATTGATCCCGAAGGAAGCTATCCTCCATGTTACAAATTGATTGATGTTGCTTCACGAGCATCGTCAGATTCGCAATATGTATTTAAATAAAGTTCGACACAAAATAAACACACTTTTTTCGTGAAAAAACCCTTTCAGACATGAAAATACAGTTGTTCTCTAACTCAATAAAACGTAGCCATAGAACATTTAATGTGGAGACCGTGTTGACACTATTTTTTGTTAAAAAAAAATATATTTTTTAATTTCTTTTAGCAGATAATGTTATGCATCAATCTTCTAAATTTTGACAGCTCAAAAATGTACACTATGAATCTAAGTATGAAAGCGGTGTACCATGCTTTAGGTGAATTTTCGGTAATTGTCTAGAATAGCCACTTTTGCTAAGAACATAGAAAAAAAATTCGGAAAATACCCAAATGGGTGTATTTTTTCGGAAACTTCAATACAAAATTTTGCAACAATAAAGGTTTATTTGTTGCTTTACAAAAATACTGTTTAGGTTTTAATTCAGTTGTAAAGCAACAAATTACTCTAAAAAGTGGAAGGAAACGCTTGGTGTTTAACATTAACCCCGAAAACTCCTATAAAATTATTCACAATTTTACATCGTTTTCACTAAAAAAATATTTTAATACCGAGACAGTCCAATTACGGGAGTTTTGTCTTTTATTCGATTCAAATATGCTTACCAGAGTCAAACAGTTCGTTATGCTTTTCAAAAGAATTATTCAGGAAAATTGATAAATTATTTTGTATAGCAAATAGTCTAAAAACATTCGATAGATAATAGGTTAAGTCTTTGGCCTTTTAACTCTCGTCTCAACAACAATCTGGGAACATTGACAAAGCTCCACCTCTGGGCGAATTCACGCCGATCAATACTACCACTCTCACTCACACACTTACTTACCTCTCCTCGCTCACCGTCACCTACCGAGCAAGTCAAGTACGCGATCACAACACTACACAACTGCTTGTCACCTTTTATAAACTTTTTTTCTTTAAATAAACAATAATTATTATTCATCACAATCGAACACTTTCTCACACTTCCAGCCTTCGGACACCATTTGTGCAGCTTATTGGGTAAAATTTCAATCGAGCAAGAAGTTTCTGTCATTTTTCAACTTTTTTAATTAATAACAAAATTAATTGTTACAAAATTGCACTTCCCCCGATTTTTTATTGAAGTTTCCGAAAAAATACACCGATTTGGCTATTTTCCTATTTTTTTCTATGTTCTTAGCAAAAGTGGCTATTCTAGACAATTACCGAATTTTCGTTTTTATGTATTTTGCACTTCGTTCTAATTTAATATCAAAAAAATATTCAAATAACTCCATGCTTCCCCTTTACACATTTAACTAACTACGCCCTTGTAACCGGAATCCTAGATTCACGATAAATTTCTGATTAGAAATCAACTGGAACGTAGCTGATTAGAAAAATTCACCCAATCACTTCCAATTAACATTTCCAGTTAAAACCGAATCTATCTTTCTCACTCTATCGCTCCTATATCTATCTACAAATATAACCTTTTCATTCAAAAATCGAATCACTATCTCATTCACTCCAATTTATTTTCTCTCCAACAGAAAACCAAATACTATTTCCAGCTCTTTCTCCAAAAAAATAATCGACCGGCGCTTTTGTGCAAAAAGTTTTTTTCTTCTTCTTCTTTTTCCCGATTTTCCACACAACACTCACTCACATTTCGCAAATGAGAAAATGAACTTTTCTGTCGATATACTAGAAGCAGCAGCACCAGCGCCATTCCCCCACTCCCCCACATGCATATAAAGCACTAAAGGCAAAGCACACCAACACCAAACAGACCGACAAACGACGAACGGAGCGGAGACCACCGCTGATGTGATGTCTTGTGTGAGTAAGTTGTTCATCCACAGAAACAGAATTCATTCCGTTCTTGTTCGTTGACTGCAAAAGAGTTTCCATCGGTTCTTCCACTTCCATCATCATCGAATCGAGAATTAAATTTCAAAAGAGAAAAATAACTTAAATAAGAAAAAAGGAAGAAAAACCAACCAAGTGCGAAAGACTAATTAATAAATTTAAATTTAAAAAAAATAGTGATAAAAGCTCAGGAGCAAACAAATCACCTGTGTCCGTATCCGGAAAAATCATTCAACCTTAAATTTAAACAAAAAAGAAACCTTTTCCACAACAACCATGGACTTCAATTTTTCTGAATTGAAGCAGGATACCCACAAAGCCATGGACAACCCCCTCGATCTGAATTTAGGGGTTGATAACAACAAGGCAAAAACTGCTGCTGCTGAACCTGACCACTCCCCAAAAGAGGGCTCCGAAGGCAAAAAGTCCACTGGCAGTTCGTTGGACGACGACTGGCTAGTGCATGTTGATGATTCCAAAATGACCGAACAAGCAGCTGATGATTTTGGTGACTTCATGACCACCGCCAAGCACAACATCGCTGCTGCATCAACTGACTTTGGAAATGCCTTCAACGAAAAGTTCGATAAGGCCGAGAAGGCCGGAAGTAACTTCATGTCTGACATGACCAGAGATTTTATGAATGCTGAACGAGGTATGTTTGGATCTGCTCCAGCTCCAGTTCCAGCTGAGCCTGCTGCTCCAGTTGTGAGCCAGGTTGACATTAAACCAGAACCAGCAAAAGAATTATCACCAGCAGCACCATTGATTCCAGAAGCAGTTGCTCCTAAACCTGCTGCTACACCAATTGTACCATCAGCTCCGGTACATGATGACGAATCCGATGATGATGATGAAAAGCATGCATCAGTGAAAAACCAAGACGAACAGAAATCATCTGGTAAATTCTATGATGACTTCGCCGACAATGATTCTCCATCGATATCCTACAATCCATCGCCAATCAAGAAAAATCCAGTGGCCACAGCTCTCAAGGAGCAAGAGAACGAGAAATTCATCTCGTCAGAGGATCTACTCGGCGACTTCAAGGACGAACGCACAGCAACTCCAGAATTCACCCAATCGACCGCTGCTCCACACAATCCAGCTTCTTCCGGTTTGGCTATGGAAGATGCCAGTGATTTGTTGGGAAATTTCACCAAGAGTACACCTGCAGTTGCTGAGGTTAAAAAACCCGAACCCATTCATCAGGAACCAGCCGCTCCTGAACCCATCAAACCAGCTCCAAAGGTTGAAGAGATCAAACAGAAGGAAGTCACACCACCACCGTCACTTCCTAAGGCTGCTCCTCCAGTTCCAGCTCACGCTCCAACATCGTCAGTTCCTCCAGCTGTGCCAGCCAGGAAAGCTCCAACACCCAAGCAGTCTCCCACCTCTGGAGGTCCTAAGATTGTCTCAGTGGAAGAGATTTTCTACAAATATGGTCTAGGTGAGTTTTTTTTTTTTTTTGTTCGTACCCCACTGAAAAATTACGTCATTTTTTTTTTTGTTTTAATTTTTTGACTGGCCGAGAGACTTCCAAGGTCAGCAATCAGGTTAGCCTTCTAGTCATAGTCATAATCGTTATCGTCGTCATCATCGTCATCGTCACCTGGTTATGTGTCTTGTCTTTTCTTTTCTATATGCGTTTCTATTTGTCTAATCGTTGTGTTGGCTTAAATGAGTCATTTTTCTAATCATTAAAACTATGGGTCACTTGGATAACTCTCTGGCTTGTCATTTTATTGTGTTAAAAATGTTTATGTTTGTTCGTGTTCATGTTCATAATTTTTCCACATTCATATTTGTTTGAAATTTATATTTTTGTTGTAATATTGTTTGCCATTTGCCTTTGCCTGTGCCTGTGCCTGTGCCTGTGCCTCATTGGCGACATCGACATTGACTTGATTCGTGATTCACTTTCTTTCGTTTGTCATCTTTTTGTTTTCGTTTTTATTATTTTGCATGCAACTAATCAGCCAGCAGCAGCAGCGACAAAAAGTAGTAATATTATGACGAAGTATGTGCAAATGTACAAAATGTGTACATATCAACGTGTGAACTTTACAGGCCGTCTCCACTTGATATCTGTATCGCCAACTAGATGTCTGACATTAAAATTAGAAGTTTTTTTTTTTTCTTTGCTGGGCAGTTTATGTCTTGACATCTCATTTGAGCAAAAGAGGTTGAAGTGAATTCATCTCTGAAAAAGGATTTGTCAAAAACGCATTTCGTATAAAAATGTGTTATTACCTGATTTAATCCTTTTAAATATATGAATCTAATAAAAAAAACTGCAAATGCCGACTTTTTTTAACACATTAATTTTTTTTTGTTCGCGCCAAATGAATACTTGTCGGTTTGAGACACACAAAATAATGAAATTGAGATGTCATCCACACACAAAAAAGGAAAAAAAAACTCAAACGTCAAATTTGATATCAGACATCGATGTCAAGACAAAATAGCAGACAGAGATCGCTAACATCATATCATAAGATGAAACAACGCGACTCCATTAGACTTTTCATGTCAGGATGAGTATTATGAGAGAAATTATCTCTAGTGGAGACGGCCTGTTAAAAAGCTCCGCAACCAAAACACAAAATTTAAATATTTTTTTCTCAACTTGAACGTTTTTGTTGATATTTGGATTTGGCTCATCTTTATTTAGAAAATGGTCTCACAATTTATTTTATTTTATTTTATTTTGTGTTTGCAAAATTTACTTCCAAATTTGTTAGTCATTCTCATTTAGGTATGTATGTATATGAAAGGATAGAGAACAAACGAGCTCTAGAGCTTTGATTGCATGTGATTAAAATTCTGTAGATGTGCGTCTAGTCAGATATTTTTATTTTGATGATTTCGATGAGGATGAGAATGAGCTGTGGTTTAAGTGTAGATTCATGATTATAATGATGATGAAGAATCGTATTTTGTATTTTGTATGATTTCACAATAAGAGGATTTGCGAATTTTTTCCTTTGATACCGAATACAGTCAAAGCCGCTTATTTGATGTGTTGTTTTTTTTTTTGTATGCGCAGAATTTATAACTGCGCCAATGTTGATTATGAAGTAGTTCGGGTCTCTGGGATATTTTAGATAAATTCATTTATTAAAAACAAAACTAATATTGTGTAATAAAATTGGAATCGGTTGGTCAATTTTGAAGGGAGGATTAATGTTTGCCTAGCCTAATTTGTAATTTAAAAATTTAACAAACATTGTTCGTTATGGGAAAAGAGCAAATGAAAAACAAAAGAGGAGCTGGGATGCGACCCACGCTGATAATTTGACTCATCTACATATGTCGATTTTTTTAAGACTAACAAAATATTAATAACAATATTTTGTGTGAGATGCAAAAATTTGAAGTCAATATCTTTCTTTGTTCTCATAATACTTGAGTCGAAAACCATTTCGTATCAGTTTGTTGGTGTTTTTTTTTTTTAGAGTTTCTTGTTTTGTAAATAAAAGATTTTCTAAAAAAAATAACTTAAAGTTAGCTCCAATATTTTGCATATGATAAAATAAGTTTGATTTCAATATCTGATTTTGTTCCCGAAATTTTCAGTCGAAAACCAATTTTTATGAATTTTAGTAATATTTTTTTGAAAGTTTGAAGAAATACAAACTTTCAAAAAATATTAGTCATTCATTACCTTAATCTGTTTTCGAGATATTCGAATCGAAAATCAGTTTTTACCAATTTTGCGTTGTATTAGTTTGATAAAATAGTTTGAAGGCAATATTTGTCATTTTTGCCTAGATATTCAGGTTGAAAACAAAAAGAAAAATAATTGCTAATTTTGTTTAAAGTCTTTTCCGAATGTTACTATCTGTAAAACTTAATTTATTTGAAGTCGATATCTCTACGGATTTTTGAGATATGAACGCATATTATTTTTATTCGAAGGGGCCTTGAAACGTCGAGAAATGACAAACATTTCAATTTAACAAATCCTATGAAATGTCAAAAACATTCACATATAGAACTGCACCTTATTCAAAATCAGGTATAGATAAATCCATGGATTCAAAAAAAGGAATACAATAAGACAATATTTTAGCACTTGAAGCTTTCATATTTTTTGGTTCCTTTTTCTAGCAGAAAATTGTAGAAATTTATTAGAAATTTTAATGAAGCACAAATTGAATATATCCCATTTTATTTGCAACTTCCAAATTTTTGGGGAGATGTCAGTGTTTGAATAAAATTATCGTTTTATTCTTGAATATAAATAACTCAAGAAACGAAAAATTCAAGATTGGTTTCAAAAACTTGAATACATTTTCTACAAGGATTGGCTAAGAATACGAAAAAAAGGCAACCATAAACCTAAAAACAAATATCGCTTATTAAAAGTGTGCCTTTTACAGTTCAATATGCCCACAAAAACCCTACAAAATTTCAATTTATGTAATCCAACAACCCGTTTTTGTCCCACTTGATTGAAATTTTGAATAAGAAAAAGGAGCTAAATATTTTCTCTCAAAAGGTTATAACTTTTATTAAAATGAAAGAAAACCAAATAAGATGTTTGAACAGTTTATGTTTCTAAGATCTCAGAGATTTCTGTATTGTTAGAAATATAAACAAAATTTTTCACTTTTGCTGTCAGAAATCCGAGAGTAGAATTTTCATGATTCGATTTTTCAAGACTTTTCTATAGCACAATCTTAAAATTAAGAAAAGAAATGGAAAGCTATTTTGATTCCTAGCTGAAAATGAATAGTGAATTGTGTTTATTTTTTAATACTCAACTCAGTCAAACTATGTGTCTGAGAAAATTTTTAAATATCTTAGAAATATAAACTTTCCAATTATGAATTTAAATGTCAGAAACATAATGGTCGCATTCACAAAGCTAGCGGCTACGACGTCAAGGAATTCTGATTGGCTAAATCTAACTACAAAAGTAGTTGAAATTTCCCCTCCGACGTAGTGTACAAAATTCGGCTACAAAGTTAGTGGAGAATGATTTTGACGTTTCACAATCAGCTGCGGTAAAGTAACACGAATTCAAAATGAAATAAATCGTTCAATACAAATATAAATCATTTAAATTGTGTCTTAAATTTGATTTTATTGAATTTAAAAACACAAAATATTAAATCAAAAATGTTTCTTATTTTATATATGTATTTACATTTGTCAATAATATGACAGTTCCAGATTGACTAGCTTTGTAGCGTAGTTTTGCATTCACAAAGCTAGTTGAATTTTGACTACGTAGCCACTAGCTTTGTGAATGCAACCAATTTCTCAGCAAAATGTCTCAATAGGTTTGTTCGTTGGCCCGTGATTTATTTATAAGCTTGAAAAGTTGTCAGGTTTCTTATTTTGAGGGTAGTTCACTTTCACATCTCATCATAGTTTCCCGATTCTAAATTATTTAAACAAATTATTTGTATCCCAATTTTCCTGTGAGTTGTCCAATAAGAAACACTGTAAAAAACAGCAACCATTGCTACCAAATTTTATGTTTTATGTATTTGTTTCATGCCGATTACAGAATACGATGAAATGAGTTGAGAGTGATTTTTTGACGCTTACGGTGGTAAAAAGGTCAAAATTCACATTTGATTCCTTCCCAGTTCTTCTTATTCTGTAGAATGCATTTACTTAAAAAAACTAATCTCAAATTATAAGCTTAAGCTGGAAATGCTTGATTCCAATCAGGAATTTTTGTTTGCCAAAAATATTCCAATGATTTGTTTGAATAATGGAAACGAAAACTATAACTGGACAAGTATTCCCACAAAATTAAATGTTTTGCAAATCATGCAACTTGGGTATTTTATTCGGTACCTCAATATTATCACTGCTCTTCAGCAGCTGAAATTGAAATTGGTTTAATTGCAAAAATGCCAATTTTTTGTATACTGAAGTATATTTACTGCGATATATTTAACTCACTGATGAAGGTTACTTATCAGTGACTATGACTACTACCTAATCATTAAGAAATCTTAATTCGGGAATCAACTCGTTTTTCTTTTTCTAGTTAGTTTAGGATTTAGAGATGTTTTATAAGTGTTTCATTTTTTAATAATAGATAATAAGTTCAGAGTTCCATATCATTTAAGCTGACTTGACTGTTTTGGGATTTTTATTTATACCATAATTTGATGAAAGAAGGATGGAACATAAAAAAGGCAAATAATATTGTGTTCCTATTTTTGCTTACTCTCCGAATATAAATCCTAATTGGAATTATATTATATTTGGGGTTTTGCTTATTGAGAAAAAAAGGAAGGAGATAACTTCAATAGGAAGAAAAAAAGGTCTTTTTCATCTTCATAAAGTTTAAGTTTACATAATCACACAAACAAGGAAAGTTGGTCGAACATTAACATTCAGTCAGTTGTTGATTTATTGTTGGTATTTTTTTTTAAATTACATATTTTGAAATATTTTGTGAAATTGAAAGTAATTACTCAAAGAGAACCAAGAATAAAACAATATAGTATCAGTTTAATGTGATTAAGGTGAATTTTAATGTAAAAGATTGGAACAATTCCTTGTTCTACTGAAATATCTACAAAACAAAGAAGTGTTCTCAAAAGAGAAAAAATAAAACACGTGTTGTTTATAATTCGGTTTCCTTTTTTAAAATTTAATACGCAGTAAAATTTAATAATCAAGAGGTTTTTGGGAGGAATTCTTAAAATAATGTAAAAAACTATTTTCTGTCTTTAGTTGCATTTACAATATTTTCTGGGGTCTTATGCTTAAACATTCTATTTTTTGTACCTTATTTTGCATTTCTATAATTTGTTTTGATTTTAAGTCTGAAGTTATGCCAAACTTTTTCTATGAACTTGAAAGACATTGGAATAAAAAAATCATACAAATCTAAATTAAAAGAACATAAACTTAGTTTCAAAGTTTAATAAAGTCAAAAACGTCACTTGATTGGGTTAAGAAGCTAAGGCAAGCTTTATTATTTATCATGTCACGAAGCGACTGAAATTGAGTACATACAGAACAGAAACAGACTATCAACAACAACAACACTTTAGGTTCCTATTATCTCGACGTCAACAGATAACGAAATAATATATGTAAATAAAATAAGTTCATTCAACTAATGTGCATATTAGTACCTATGTATATAGACGTTGTTCTTGTCAATTGCATTTTTATTTGATTAATATTTTATATACATATTTCCTTGTTGGATTGGTTTTGTTTTTGAAAAAGGAATGAAATATGCCTTTAACCTTGATAAGGAAGGCTAAGAAATACAGTCCGGGTCGTATGAAGTAGGATTCACTGTTTTATGCTTTGTTTTGAAATCAGTGATTGATTGATTTTATGAGCCCTTGCTAATTTTTACTTTGGACTTTTACATTCACTTAAAATGAAATCGAGAAAATGGAACTAATTTAAATTGATGGGATTGAGTTATGCCTTTTAAGACTGACCAAAGCTCCCATTGCTTTGACTTTATTTTTGTGCGCGCACTCAAGGTTATGAAAACTCCTATAATGATTAAAGACAGTGCATGTGCAAGCAATTAGAAAAGGATGGTAGGATTAAAAATGAGAAATCGATTGGTTTTAAATGTCTGCACATTCAATGAGTGGGAAACATTGAGCATGGTAAAGCATTTCATATTCGTTTAGTGCGGCAATAAAAAGGATTCTTGTACTTAACAGTACGTCCGAAATTGGGCTCTAGGGCAAACAAGAAGTACCCGTATCACGGTTGAATTGAGTTTGAGATATGCAACTGGCTTGTATTATTTAGAAACGTTTTTAAGATCAATCGATATATGGAACACTTAAAGGAAATTTACTCGTTTCTCAAAATTGATTTCACTCGATTTCTAGAACTTAACTGTTGAAGTGGAAATTCGTTCTTTTTTAAATAATAAAGACATTACAAAGGCTCAATTATAATATAAAAAGAACCTTCATTAAGATTTTGATATATTAAATTGAAATAGTCAAATTTTTGAGTTCTAAGATAAAAAAAACCAACCCAATCAAAATATGTGACCTTAAAATTGTTAACAAATTATTTTAGAATTTGCAAAATATCTCTTTGGATATTAAACAATTTTTTCTGTGTTATCTTTTTCTGTAGAATATGAAGGACTTGCATCGCTACTAAATTAGGCTGGACTTGTTTGATATGTGGATGAGAAAATATGAGCGAACAATTGCTAGAGCCATTTTCTAGCATTCAGAATGAAAATCAGGTGTTTGATTTTTATTGCGGAGACATAATTGAGGTCCTTATGAATTGCCCTTCCGAAGGATGAAATTCCTAAGCTGGTTAGGGCAAGACATTTGCAGAGGAAGTAAATCACAGTTTTCTTTTCATGTTGGTCTTTGCAACTATGGCTTTGAGTATTATGAAAAATTCTCTTCTTTTCTGCATGTTTACCTATCCGACACTGTCTGGTACATATTGCAGTGATCCTACCTACAAAATGCTTGGGTCTGCATTAAAGATCAATAGACTGTTGTTTTTCATATCTTTCTAAATATAATACATTCGTTTAGACTGTTCAACGTAGGGTTGGATTCTGTCAAGAAAATTAAAAAGATTTTGTTTTTCACCGCACCCAGAGGAATGTTAACCCTTTTCGCTAAGGAGATGTTAAGAAGGTGTGTAGGTTTTTTAGAACTTTGGCAGACCAAAGCAATATGCAGCGAAGTTGTAGATTTTCTTTTAGCATGAGATAAATATAAATGCCGAGGTTCCTTTTTCATAAAAAAAAGACAACTATCATAACTCAATGTTTTATAATTCTAATTTCATTAGTATTTATTCGTTCAGGTTCATTAAACGCATTTAAGCCAGTATTCACTTATTTTGTCTATAAAAAGAGCGTAATTTTTCTTTTTTCCAAATTCTCATTTCGAATTTCTTCTTAAACGTTTAAATACCACTTCGAAGTGAGATCTATTATAAGAATAGACTTATTATTATTTACTTAAATAATTCTTGTACTTATAAATTCCAAACAGAATCAAAATAATCACAGTCCTGAGATATTAAAAATTATAAAAGCTTCTTCTTTTTTTTAAGAATTAAATGCAATTCATGGTAGATATTTTTGAAATTCTCTCCCAAGAGAGAAAAAAAAAAACAAAACAAAGAATTCCAGAGATTATTTTTAATACAAATTTTATAGCATCGTTTTTTTTTTTTTTGTTCCTTATTAATAATTTTCATTTTACTCTACGTACAGAAGAGTGCTGTTTTATTCATGTTCCAATTAGAAAGCATAAATTTCATCGCGTTTTCATGCACCATTCCATTTCACTGCATCTACTATAAATTTTGCATTAAAATTGCATTTTTAATTTAAAAAAAAACAGTTGTTAAAAAAAAAACAATTAACAAAAAAAAGAAGAAAACACTTCTACTACTGTTTTATTTAATTGATACCTATTACTGCCTTGTTGTTCATTTGCTTCATGCGGCAATAAAGCACACTGGATTGTGTGGTTTGGTGGTGGTCATTACTTCCGTATAGTCATGTCGTTCGTCCCTTTAGAACAATAACTATCTCATACAGGAAATGTTGACAAGTTAGATACATATACCACACAAAAAATGGAATAAAACTATTTATACCAATAGGATATTATGGTGCATGGAGTATGGAGGACACTAAACACTTATTTTTATAACTTTGTCACTAAGGTTTTTTATGAATTTTTTGCTCTATTTTTAATTTGTGTATCATTAACAAAGTTGAAGGTTAATCAAGTGCAAAATTATTCATTCAATTAAAAGAGAAATTGTTTTAAATAATATTTATTAACATAGAGAGTTTTGATAGTTTGTAGTTTGTGTTAAATGGCAGCCGTCGTCGCCGTCATGGGCGTTGATGGCCATTAGATTGTCATATTTTTTTTAAATAGAGTATATCACACCATTGTAAGAAAGTCTTTCAAAGGACTTTAATGGAATAATATTTAATATGCAAATAAGTCTCGGGAATACTCAAATTTATGGAAGATTTAAATGTATTTCTATGAGACAAGTAAAATATGCTGCCGGTCAGCGTAGTTTCTACTTCATTAGAAAAGACAATAACTTTTAACATTGACAAATAGTTTTGAAATATTTTGTTTTAATAGCGACACGTTTACGCAAATGTTTATATATATATAGATACAAAAGATTTGTGTAATAACTAAGGGCATGACTTTGCTTTCGCCTGCTTGAACAAATGCTTATATTTCATTTAATGTCCTGAGTGTTTGGAATCCATTATTAAGAACTTTCATTTCTTAAACTTATCAGGCTCCCGAACCATGAGAGTAAAGGCTCTCTGCTTGAGATGTGATAGTTTCTACCCTCTATGGGCACGTTGCCTCCAATCATTGAGACCAAGTGTTCTGGTATCTGCGATTTTTTTTAATAATTTTATAATTCGATTATGACTATTTTGTAAATCTTTAACTACAGTGCAAGCTTTAGAGAAATAGGGAGCGATTTGTGAGAAGATACCGATGCACATAGTTCTTACAGTTTTAAATATTAAAGTGGACGGAAAAATTAATGTTGGATATAACATTCCAAAGCATG
This sequence comes from Eupeodes latifasciatus, assembly GCA_920104205.1. NCBI lineage: Eukaryota > Metazoa > Arthropoda > Insecta > Diptera > Syrphidae > Eupeodes > Eupeodes latifasciatus. Next base: position 140,773,205 of record OV049925.1, on the reverse strand, counting down.
CTTGAAGTATGTTCAAAATTGAGCTCAAGGTTAAACTGATGCACATTCCTTGAGGTGCAGGGTTGTTTTAAAGAGGTAATGCAAACCTTTAGTTAAACTGGAGTTTCCGTCTTCCTTATCATCTGGAATCTAGTGGCTACTACTCGAAAATTCTCTTGGCTGCATCATTGTTGTCTTATCGCTCGTTGAAGATAAAGTGATGTGATCTAATCAATAATGGCTGGTATGCAGAATACATTTGCTTAGCCTCATGAGACTCTGAGCTCTGAGATTGAGCTCCAAATGGTGAAATTCAGCATTTGCAATGAGACAAACCTCAATTTGGTATAAAAGAAGTTTGTGTCATCCCACTATCCCATTCTCAAAAGATCATTAATTTTTAAAATGTCTCCTTTAAATATAATCTGTGTTTATGGCAACCCTTCAAAAAAAGAGATTATTATAAAAATATTTATTGTGTTAGTTTTCTTCAAAAAAAATATGTTTCTACTGCTTACGGGTTGCGGAAAAAGTCATTGAACATCTGATAGCTCATGAAGTTTAGGTAGTACCGTGATTTCCTGAAATTTCATATGAAATGAAAATAAGTATTACTCAGAAGTCTCCGAGTGCTAGAAAACCAAAAAAAAAACGAAGCAATTTTTGACCGAAATATAACAATATTTTTTTATAAATAACTTAGCACCAACACATTGTATTTTTTTTTAAACGAATTGATTTTTCGACAGCTTTTTCTCTATTTTATTTGGGGACATATCCAGGCTTCTTTCTTAGGCCGCGTTTCCATTTGCAAGTCAACTCGCGGAAGTCTTGCAGAAGTTACTTGCAGTCGCGTTTACATTGTCATGTGAATTCTTGCAATTTCTTCTGCAATAAATGTCTTGCAAGAAGCTCGCGCATCATACTGTCGCAATTTATTGCAGATGTATTTACACCAGGAGAGCAATTAATGTCGCAAGAAATCTGGTTGTTTACTTAACGATTAGAGCTGCGATGATAATTTTATTATTAAAAAGAGGCTGGGATGCGACCCACACTGATAACTTCCCATCACGTCTGTCGATTTGTCTCGCTTAAAAGTTTTTAGGTTTTCGTGTTGGGTTAAAAAAGTTGTAAGTTGAATTATTCTTAAGAATTTTAAAATTACTAACAATATTTTTCATATAAAGAAATAGTTTAGTTTGAAAATCTAGTTTTATTAAATAGATTTTTAGTCGAAAACAGATTTTTACCAATTTAAGTAGCATTTATTAAATTCTTAAAAATTGGATGAATGAAATTAATTTGAGAGATATCAAGAGCCGAACATCAATTTTTACCAAATTTGCGTACTATTTTTTGTAGATTTTATTTTTTTATGAAAAAAACGGACTGTTGGATTTTTATAAAAAAAACTGCTGAATATCGAAAACAATATTTTCTGTGAAATAAAATGAGTTTGAAGACAATATTTTTAATTTTTGAAAAGCTATTCGATTCGTAAGTAAATTTTTACCAAGTTTTAGTATTGTTTTTTGTTAGGTTTTTATTTTTTGTAAAAAACCTGCCAATTAGATTTTTCTCAAAATTTTACTGAATGATGAAAACAATATTTCTTATAAGTTAAAATAAGTTGGAAGCCATAATCTCAAATTTTTGAAAAGATATTTGAGTCGAAATTTAATTTTTACCAACTTTGAGTAATGTATTTTTTTTTTGGTTTTTATTTTTTATAAAAAAAACTGTCAATTCGATTTTTCTCAAAATTTTACCAAATTTTGAAAACGTTATTTTTCATTGCACAATATTGTTTTGGTGATAAAACCATTTTGTATTCGTAAAATTTTCGAGGTGAAAACTTTTTTTCAGTTTATTTTGATTTATAAAAAAAACCGTTAATTGTATTTTTTTTTAAATATACTTGTTTGGAATCACGTTACAATATATAATATAAAATTTAATTCAAGTCTCTAGCATTATTGGTTCGTGAGATATTTAGGGTTAACCAAAATTCAAAATCAAATTGACAGGTAAAAAACCACCCACTCATTTTTCTTGAGAGGTCTTTCTGCATTATTATCTGTATAACAACATTTATTTGAAGTCGATATATCTCTACTGGTTCTTGAGCTATGGACGACGAGCTACGGACGTACGTACACATGCACGCACAGACATCTTTCTAAAAATCTTTTATTTCGACTCTAGGGACCTTGAAACGTCGAGAAATGTCAAAAATTTTCAATTTGACAAATCGGACCCATTACAATAACTTCCTATGGGAAGTTAAAAAAGAAAAAAAGATCAACTTGGGTTCGAGATTGGATTTTGAAAAGACGGGAAGCTGGTGCCTTCTATAATTTATTAAACGAATTAAATATACTCGTAGAAGATGTTCAGCAATACTTCAATTTCACTCGCATGACCGCAATTGATTTGGAAGTTTTGATATTGAAAGTGGGTCCTATTATAAAAAAACAAGACACTCGATTCCGTGAGTCAATATCACCGAAGAAAAGACTCCTATTGACTCTGCTTTTGTATAAAGCAAAGACGTCAACCAGCCACTTGCGCGAGATATACGAAACTGTTTCGATAAGCTGCAAGAACTGTCGCGAGTCGATGCAAAAGTGTTTAAACTAGCAATTAATTGCACTTGCAAGTACTCGCAAGAAGTTATGAAAGTACTGTCGCGATAGAACTTGCTTGGTAGTTTCCACTTGCAATTCACTGTCGTACAGATTATCGGACATTTATTGCAGAAGTTTTCTTGCAAATGGAAACGTGGCCATACAAACAATTTTTTCAGGACCTTCGATTATGTTCCTTGAAACCGAACTTTGATTGATTTCGAAACCTTTACCATTTTTCTATTGAAAACTAAGATCGCCAACAAATCGTTTAAAATCATCATTTTAGTTTTATTAGTCAAGGGGCCATTTCGATAAGCATAACTTTTGTGTTTTTTTGTTAAGGGTCAACTTAAGTTGTGGAAAACCTTTTAATGATATTAATGACTTTGCGGGAGCAAAAATAAATATTTAGCCTTTTTGACGCCTGAGACAACAAAGTTTTGTCTCAATATATTACGAGCTCTACTTTATTCTAATAAGATGAAGCTATTTTTATGAGATTTGTTTTAAAACTATCTTCAATACGAATGCTAGCAAAAGCTCAAAATAATGATATTTGACGACTTTTGACTTTATATACATACATACATAGATATCTCTTAGGGTTCGTAGACATATCTTTACAAATATTGCTCTTCTAGGAAGTCTAAAACAGGTTGATTATACAAAATGGACAGCGTAGTTTTTGGATTTCAAACATGTGAAGAATCTGTTAAACATTCTAGATCGAAAAGATAACCTCAAAAATGATTTTATTCCCCAGTCTACTTTAGGCCCCTTTCACACCAAACGAATCCGAATCAATAAGAATCACTCTGAATCAAGTTGAATCTGATTCGTCATATCCAGTCCTCCAGTGCCAAGTCGAGTTATTAAACAGTTAATAAATTTAAAGTAAAAAAAAATTGAAAATGAATTCAACCTATGGAAAGTCACTCTTAACATTTTGATGGAATACATACGAATTTCACAAATTTACTCAACCTTCCGGGAATAAGAATCATTCATGTTTTACTTTTATTATTTTTTTACTTGCTGTGCCAATGGACCTTGTTATGCCGTTTTGTAAGGTAATGTGATGCATAAATCATCGTGCATTCAAAAATTCAATGAAATAAAATTGAGTGTACGCCTCAGTGTACCATTAAATTTTGAACCAACATAATATTCTGGGTTTAAGTCGTTTTTTAATAAAACAATTCAATAATTGATCAAGCTCTTTTTTCACATTTGTGTTTATTTTCAAGACATACTTTCAAGCTCTTTTTATCTTGGTTTATAGTCAAGTGCCTATACTTTAATTAAATTTAGTTTGACCATCGTGATTATAATTTATTTTGTTTTCCTTACAGGGTATTTCAAATAGAACATAAAATTCATTATACAACTTCTAAGGATTTAAGAATGATTAACATAATTTTCCTCGCTTGAATTATACTAACTGTGAGCGCTTTGGTAAAATCATCAAAAATACTCGTGACAGAATTTCACAACCAAGAGTCATTAAGTCCATGAATAAAATTTGCCTTTAAGCAATGACCTGCATTTTGTATAGGAATAAATTAAATTTATTTTAATTTGAAAATACAAAGTGCATAAATGTTGTTGGAGAGTTCCTTCCTGCAGACCAAATATGATATAAATCTCATTTAAATTACTCTTTGTCCTTTAGATTGCAGATGCTTCTTTTTTTTCAGAAAAAAAGTTTCCAAGTAGTTACACACTTCCACTTTAGAGTCCTTGAAAATAAAATGTACTAAAATATTTTTGTGTTGGCACACATTTTTATATAGAAATGTACATATCAACTGTATATCAATTTCATAATAAGTTTTGAAAGCTTAAAATCACGTTTTGAATAAAGTCATTCTTTTTTTCTTTTTAAAGAATAGAAATAAAAACAACACAAAAATACGTATATTTTTTAGCGTTTCCATGGGAAAAATGAGTCATTTGAAATCAGTCATGTAAAAAGAAAAGCAACAATTCCCTTTTTGTTTTTGTTGGTTCTATACTCAAATTGTATTTCCAACACTAGTAAGGCAGTGAGTGAGAGCATACGTGAGGAGGGTGCTGAAAATTGCTTTGTCACAACAGAACAGAAATCTTCAAGTCTTGTGCCACGTTCAAAAAACTCATGTCTCTCAAAAACGACAATCAGAATATAATTGTAAATGTAACAAGCATTTTTCTAAGTATGTATCTGATGATTTTTGTAGTTTTAGTTGTCGTTGTCGTTGTTGTCGTCTTCTCATTTCTAGGACAGACTATGTAGTGCGCCAGGACAGGTTTGATCCTTTCTCCAACAACTATAACTACTGTCGTCTCATTGCTCCTCTCTCATTGATATCACATATATTTTGTTCATACTTCTTACTATGTACTTTGCGTATGTGATAAAATGAAGTTATCCTAGAAAAGTATAGACAGGAAAGCAAAAGCATGGTTAGAGTGTAAATCCTTTTATATTTCTCTAAAGCTCGCATTAAAAATGCGCATGTCTCCGGATTTTGAGGTAGTTACACCATAAGGTGTACAAATATGTACAAACATAAAAAACACTATCAATGCTCAACATTCTAGGAAACTGCATTATTCATGTGATGTTAAGGAGATGTTTGAAAAGCGTTAAAATAGCTTCCTACAATGTGTTTTGAAAGAAATAACACGGAAGTGCTCCGAAAAAAAAAATTAAAAATTAAAAATATAAAATCTTGATAAAAAAAAAGAACCTCAAGTCCAATGGTTCAAGAATTATTATATTTTGGCAAATCTTATCAGTAAAAGATTAAAATAATATGGGGTTTGCAAATTATTATGAAAGCAATATTTTCAAGGTCATAGAATTGCATTAGTTAAGTAATTTTATATGAAACAATATAACTTTTTTTTTATTTTGATTAAAATTGTAAATTAAATTGTTAAGAAAATTGCACGTACTCAGAATCACGTCGTCGTGATGTGTGCTTTCAAAAACCGCACTTCGGACTTGTGTTTGCGATTTAGAATTAAGAGAAGAATTCTTTAAATATAAGGAGCAGTTAAAATGTTTGTAAGTTGTTACAAAAAAACTCAATTCCAAAAATCAAAAATTTGTTAAATTAGAAATTTGATTCTAAAATTTAATCGTTTGATTTTGAATACTCGGAACAATGAAAGTTTTTCAGAATATTCGCACAAGCAAAGATTGAGTAAATCAATTAATGACAAGTATTCGAGGAACTTCTGTAAGTATTTTTGATATAGTTTGACGGGCAAGTCAAGCATGCTTGTCACCACCGATTTAGTTTTATTAACCTACCTACTGCCAAATACTTCACTGTTGGTGATAGCTTAATCATGTTCGGAATATATATTTTTGTTATTACCTTCCTTATATTTGAGGTTTTTTCTTGAATAATGAGAGGCTTAATTTTAGGCGTTAAAAACACACACCTCCAACAATCCCCCCATTATTTCGCTGACGACAGTACTCTTAGCTTCTCATATTCGTTTTCAGATTCACATCCCTCTTCTTCGGATGTGGTACTGCAACGAGAAAATATGATAAGCTCATTAAATTCCAACCTAAACAGCATTGTACAATGGGGAATAAGAAACCGCGTGGAATTTAATGCTTCGAAAACCCAATGCTGTTTTGTATCGTTAAAGCGAGATATACCCCCTTGCCATTATCCATAGATGGCACTTGCATCGAGGAGACTGAACATCTCGATATTCTCGGTATGTGTATCACCAACCACCTCTTGTGGAACGATCATACACATACGCGATGTCGCCAAAAATGCCGCAAGGTGTTTGGGTTTCCTTAGGCGATGCAAGAAATATTTTACCCCTTCTGATCTGGCTGTTATCTACAAGACTTATATACGTCCAAAGCTTGAGTATAACTCCCACATCTGGGCTGGTGCTCCTGCAACTTACTTAAGCCTCTTGGATAGTATTGAACGCAGATCATTTAAATTGATAGGTGATAATATCATCATAAGTTCTTTTACTTCGCTTGAACATCATCGTAAGGTTTCTTGTTTGACCCTTTTTTACCGTTATTTTAACGGTTTATGCTCTAGTGAAATAGCCAGCTGCATTCCTCCCCTTAAACAGTTCAACCGTAGTACTCGCGCTTCTATGAATGCTCATCAATATACCCTCGAGCCCAACTTCGGTCGTACTGTCAAGTACAGAGATTCGTTCTTTACCCGTACTATGCGAATGTGGAATGCCTTGCCACACTCTGTCTTTCCCAGCCATTGCAATATTCAGGAATTCAAAACTAATGTGCACCGACACCTCCTTTCAACCCCTCTCTCCCTTTCCTAGTGCTCACACTGTGTCTACATAATAAGGGTAGTTTATCCCTTTGAGTGTGCGCTTATTATAAAAAAAAAAAAAAATGTATTGGTCCATCTGTATAAAAGTGGATTGACTCATCTACAAGGAATATCCTAGAATGCATAGAAATCTGTAAATTCCTATCGAATTGTTGTTTGGGGATGGTGTAGTCTTTGTGCTTTGGAATTGATTCTAAATAATTAAGAATAAATGAGTCCACTGTGATGAAGCTTGAATAGCAGAGCTGGCAGCTTTTTGTTTGCTAAGTGTATCCAAAGGTAGAGCAGGGTGTCTACTGCCGCAGATGGGTTCGTACGAAGCGATCCGCTTAGTCCACCATACTGCCACACCGTAAAATGGAATTGGTCTGATTACCGATGAGTAATTCGGGTTGCAAGCCCCATTTATTACCAATTTTTTGTAGAAAAAATGACATACAGTAGCAGCCTTCTTGACACTTTTTTGCATGTTACATTTTCAATTTAGTTTTTGTCTAAAATGGGGCCTAGATTCTTTTGAAAACTTTAATTGGACACCTTTTATAAAAGAAGGGTTAATATTCCCTGGATAATGAAAATTAAGGGTTTTGCGTGGTTGACATATAATCCACACCAATCAGCCATTGTATAAGCTTGTTTTGAAGATCTTTAAATTGTTTACCCCTTCTGATTCGGCTATAATTTACATAGCCTTCATTCATACAAAAATTTGAGTAAAATTTTCGAGAATAACAGGCACAGAGGTTGCAATAAACGCAACGTTTATTTCCCGTTCTTTTATCACAGTTCTGTGGTAATACTCGAACTGCTTGGAATGCTTATAAATTTACCCTTGATATTATTTCTTACCAAGACATAAATAATTTGGAATGTTTCAACTCTGTCAAAACACCCCCCCCCCCATTTTTTTTATTCAAAACATTAAGACCAATGTTTATCGGTATCTCTTCTAAAATCCATCTTTATTCTACTAACGTTCGCACTGTGTTTAAAAAATATAAAGGGTAAAAGAAGTGTATATGAAGTGCCACGTCAGTTCAGTTACATTTCTCGAATCACTTCTTAGCTCATAGGCTTTGAGGTTAAAGTTGGTATTAAATGAAAGGTTGGCTTCGCGACCCCACACCAATAATAGAACGTTATGTGATTCGACGTCTCTATGTTCACGAAGAAAATTGGGATCAAGGATATAATTTTATGGCGCTATCATAATTTGAAAATCGACCAAATTAATTTTTCAAAAATTGTTGCTTTAAAATCCGTTGTGCAACAAAATGAGTCATTGTCAAAGTCATGAGTCATTCTGACAAAGAACTAATTTGTAAATTATAACAGAGCCCTCTAGAATCACATATCTATAGCTTTTTTGACATCCTGATAAAATTTAATTAGAATAAAAAAAAAATTGATGGCGACTTTTACATCCATCGCTATCATAACATCCTACCAAAATGTGGTAGGATGTTAAGTGAAGGGTTTACCATTTCTGGAAGCTTTTACTAAATTTTAAAATAGATTGCGTTGATGAATTAGCAGGTTCAAATTTCAAAGAGAAAGTCTTCTAAAATTAATTTGGAAATATTGTTATTAATCTTAAATTCGCTCCGGTACAAAGTTTTTAATTTTATTTTTATCAACGAGTATTTCTGAGAATCGAAACTTGTTAATCATATCGTAATTTGTATACCGTCAACCACCTTCTATGATTTTTATCAACAATCAATATACATATTTCCTCCTATGACGATGCAGATTTGTAGAGAGAAACCACAGAGACTTTATTCAAAAATTTGACGTTGCTTTGTTGTACATATTTTATATAGTTCCTACTGCGGGTTGCTAACGAGAGCGCAAAAATTAGGACCCAAAAAGACGACAATATACGCAGTTAAAATAAAGAGAACTACAGAGAGTTCTCTCTTCTCGTTCCTCTCTCTCTCTCTCTCTCTCTCTTTCAATAACTGATATTAAGTGCGCATAACAAATTTATAACATTCGACATAAACTTTTTTGCATTTTGGGGTAATTCAGGACAGGACAACTGACACTGTTGTGTGTACTAACCAGTATTACATCCTTCGTCGTTTCGGGTATTTGGAGAGTGCTTTTTTTGTAAGATAGTCTGTAGAGAGAAATAAAAAATTATATTCAATATATTATTTATACAACCTGTCAAATTTAATTTGTCAATATCTTCTAAATAAATAATCTAAAAAATAAACTACTATCCCCATTTAAGATAAAAGAAAAAAACCCTTAAAATCGAACAATCAACGAATAAATCGAAAAAAGGAAGAGTGTCGCGTGTTTAAATTTGAATTTCGGTTTTGTGCGCTAGTGAAACACGCAATTCGATTTTTGAATAAAAACCCTTTTTCGAATTAGATTTAAACTAACGAAAAAAAAAAGAAAAAATGGTCGAAGATAATGGTGAACTTGCCCAGAACGGCGTTAGCAAAACCAGGCCCTTACTTTGCTGCTTATTAGATCCTAGTAAGTTTCTTTTTAGTTATTTTTCATTTTATTAAATTATTTTATACATGGCTTTTGTGTTTTTTGGTTTATTGTAGTTTTTGAAAAAAAAAAAAATATCCTTTCTAACAACTTTTTCCTTTGGTGCATGCGAGCCAACTCCCATCTTTATATATGTTCTTTCCTTTCCTCTCTCACTCACTCTCACCCAAATTTCTATTCATCTTTCATCTCATCCCCCTCAAAACAATGTACACAAAATTGCAACTTATATCCATGCACATTCTATATAACACTTTTTTTTTCTTTATTCAAAAACAAAAATAAAAGAAAACTTAAACAACAATAAAATAAAAAATCAATAAATTCGTAATTTATTCTTTCAGATGTTTGGTTTAAGCCGGAACGTTTGCATCCAAGAGGTGAGTACACTTGTATAAAGTGTGAGCTATGACAAGGGTTGTTCTCCTACCCCTATATACCTAGAATGGTGAAGAACCTTAAAAAAAAAAAAAAAGCACCTTAAGAACTTAGTGCAACGGTGTGTAAGAGCGAGTTGTAATGATGACTACAACTGAAGACCACATAAGCAAGCAATGACGACTTCGAAATCGAAATCGACTACGAGGACAAGGAATACAATAATTCAATGAGGTCATACCGCATTTTGAGTGTAAAAATCGGGATTTGCCTCAGCAAGTCCAATCAATTTGAAGGGTATTAGGTAACCTTCTTTGGTAAATGTACTTTCTTTGGTACAAACGAACTAATGTATATCATCATACCATAGGAACGAACTATAATGACGAATCTATTTAGTGCTGACAATTTTTTTTTTTAAATTTTTAAACCTAAAAAAGTCTCGCATGTCTAGGATATATATTACATTATGGTTGGTCGGATTGCAATGTTAGAAACGTTATATACTCGTATGTACCCACACGTTATGCTTTCTTGCACTCTTAATGGTTCTTTCGTATTCGACAGAAGAGCAATAAAAAAACATAAAATCAATGATTTGCTGCATAGAAGGTTTTTGTTTTACTAAGTGAATAGTTTGGGTCAAGTGCCTTTTACTTAACCCTACAGCGCACAGTGTTCCACATATGGCACATACCAATACAATGCCCCAATATAGAAAATGAGTACACACAGCGCCATCTACTATCTAGTAGCGGGACAAGAACCTATTGAAGTGCTTATAATAGTACAGTTATTTACAAAATGATGGTTCTGATGAAAAAAATGTTTCTTATTTCAAGTAAGTTTCCGGTTTGTTAAAAGTGAACGACGCACGGTCAGATAACTTATTTTAGAAAAGTGGTAAAATTTTAAATTTTAGCTTCGAAACAATTAGAGAAGGTAAGTTTATGTTTCTATTTGTTGTAAAAATTGTTTTCTCCTAGAAAAATTCATATATAGTACATGAATTCACCATATTTTTGTATGTGCCAGATATGGCACACTGTGCAATAAGTGTATCAAATTATACGGTTTATTTGCAGATGAAGCCTAAAAAACGTCTTGATTCTACAGTTATTGACCACAATCTTGAGGTGCCGTCTGGTAGCGAAGATGATTTGGAACTGTCCAATGGGGATAGCGATGACGACATGAACAAAATTCAGGATCTGGTGGTGGGAGAATTTGAAGTGCCTTCTGGAATACTGCAAAATGATCCAAACAGCATACCCAGTCGTCAGCCTAGTAATACCAGCTTTTCGTCACAGCCGAGTACTTCTGGTGTCGTAAACTCTCGATCCAGCCGGACATCATCACGAGCTCACCCACTACCCAATCCATCTTCAGTTCCACCAGCTCAACCGACCGTGAATGCAAGACGAATGAAACGGAGATATATATGGAAAAAGACGGAGTTTCAACCGCCCGTTACTACATTTACAGGCGACGACATACTGGAGGAACCGTATATGGGTTTCGAGACACCATTACAATATTTTTTGTATTTTTTCGATGATGATTTGTTGGAACACATTGCCAAGGAATCTACCAAATATAGCATTCAGAAGGATCCCTCAAAACCTGTTTTGGTCTCGAAGACAGATATCAAAAAGTTTTTAGGTATCTGTCTCCTATTAGGACTGGTCCCACAACCAAATATCCGTATGTTTTGGGATTCAGACTTAGGTTTACCTATTATCACTGAGACCATGACCTTGACTTATTTCGAGAAATTACGTAGTGTCATTCACTTCAATGACAACCAAAATTTTATACCCAGGGATCAACTTGGACATGACAGACTTTTCCGAATTCGACCCATATTGGAGACACTAAAAAAGAAATGCCAAGCTGTTCCCAAGAGAGAAACCCTTTCGGTCGATGAGCAAATGTGCGCCACAAAAGCTTGCAACTTTCTGCGCCAATACCTTCCCAACAAACCTCATAAATGGGGTTACAAGTTGTTGGTACTATGCGATGATAAAGGTTTTGCATATAACTTTGAAGTTTATTCCGGCACTGAAAACGCCGATCAATTTAGGCTTCCTGATGAACCTGATTTAGGTGCGAGTAGCAATATTGTTGTACGTTTGTGTCGTTGTGTTCCCAGGAATAAGAATTACAAATTATTCTTTGACAACTACTATACTTCACCTGAATTGATATCCTACTTGGCTAAGATTGGAATTCATTCCTTAGGCACCGTCAAAAAAGGCCGTTTAGGAAGTAATTTGCAACTGCCATCTCAAAAACAGTTATCGGATGCCAATAAGACCCGTGGATACTCAGAAGAATGGGTCACTACTGTAGACGGGGTACCAGTGACGACAGTTATGTGGCTAGATAGCAAACCTGTGGTTTTATTATCTTCTTTCGTCGGTGACCAGCCTAAAGACAAAGTAAGACGTTTTGATAAAAAACGTAAACAGTACATAGATGTCGATGCCCCAAACGTAATTCCACATTACAACCGACATATGGGTGGAGTGGATTTATTGGACTCCTTTATCGGAAAACATAAAATAAAAATGCGTACAAGAAAGTGGTATATGCGAATCTTCTACCACTTAATTGATGTGATGCTAATAAACAGCTGGCTTTTGTATAAAAGAGTAGAGTCGCAGAGACAAGACACTAAACTGATGAAGCTTCGGGAATTTCGACTGGAGGTAGCTAAATCACTGTGCTTATCTGGAGCATCTATGACAAGAAAAAGAGGACGACCATCATCATACATATCAGATATGCTTGGCGAAAGAAAGAAAAAGAAGCCAAAAGCCAACATACCACCTAAAGATGTTAGGATCGACGGAATTGACCATTTTCCTTGCTGGTCAAATGATAGACAGCGGTGTAAGTTACCAGCTTGTAAAGGTAAATCCTTTGTTTCCTGTCAAAAATGCAAGGTTGCACTTTGTCTGAATAAGGCCAAGAACTGTTTTTTAGCATTCCACAAATAAAGTTCTTTTTTTTTTCTAATATAAAAACTGGTTGATTATATGTTTCTAATATACAGACTCAGTATAGACTTTGAAACATTCATTTTCCTTAATAAATTATCCGCAATTACTACGTTGTTTTATTACTAAATATATATCCTACTAAGTAAATATCGGTAAGGTAATGCATGGTGTGACACATGTGGGACATACTTAAAAAAAAAATTTTTAAGTTTATGTTGAGTTGTGATTTTTTAAATTATTTTTCCTAAAAATAAAAACACATTTACTACCACATATATTTTTTTGGGGGGAAAACAAAAAATCATGCACTGTAGGGTTAACCTAGTTATTAGATGAAATTAAAAATTATAACATTATGATTTATCCTTTCAATAGAATCAAGTACTTAATGTAATGAAAAGAAAGTACGTAGGAGTATTTGATATTTTTTTTATTTTGCTTTCGTTTCAATATAAATTATGACCGACACCGGTATAGTGGGGAAATTATACAATTATAGTAGTAGCTCTATAGACTTTGATAGAGGGTGATTTTATTTTCAGAGGTAATGACGAGCTTGAAGATATAACAACGAGTGATAATTTATTCATGTAACTTTTCTGCCTAAGTGCAACAACATTGTTTATAGGAACAAAAGAAAGAAAACGAGCCGAGCTAGTGTAGTGTGGAGCTGGAACATACAAAACAATACGAACTTAATTGACGTGTGAGGCATTTGTTTTTTTAAAACAGGGTGTCACTTGGAACAACTCTCGACATACAGAACTCGCCTTGAGTGTCGAAACAAACGGTCGTATTTAAAACAAATTTCAAATTAATCAATGGTATTTAAATATCGAAACCTAACCATAAGTTCATTCCGAACTGGACGTTCGATTTTAAGGGGTTTAGGCCGTCCTACAGACTGAAAAAATATGCTTTTTGGGATTTTTTTTTAGAAATATTCCAGAAATTTTAGAAAGGAAATTTTATTATACATATCAGTTACAATTTACAATAATTTTTTGAAGCGATTTATTGGGACTGTGCAGCTTTTTTTCGATGACCTCTCCTTTTTTCAAGGTTCCACTGCCGATTGGCTCCCGTAATTATTTAATCATAGTGATTTTTGTGATTATTTTTGGGCAAATGACAAACTGAATTTGAACTACTTTATACATACAAAATCTTATTTACTTTCAAAAAGAATGTTATTTTCAAAGATGTATTCAAAATTTCAAGTCAATTGGTTGAAAATTGAGTTCGGCCAGCTAAACAAATTTAGAATTGAGATAAATATGTACATTTAAGATTTTGCGTAGTTTCAAAAAATCATGCTAAAAATCGTAATCTTAGTACTTTTAAGATTTTTTCTGACCAAAATCTTTTGGTATAACCTTTTTGACGTCCTAGAAGACCATTTATAAAAAAAATTAATTCTACGGTGGGCTAACCTCTTAATTTAAACATACTTTCTAAAGCTGGTGCTTTATAGGAACTTAGTCTGGGCATTGCCAAAAGGCACTCTGACACTCTTAGCCGTGTTCGAGAGCAAAGTCTGATTGGGAATTGTTGGCCTGGTACGTGAGGCAGGTCTTTTCCAGGTACGCTACAATCACAAAAGTGTACTCAATCTACCCCGAATCACATATTTTGACTAACATGAAGCTGGAAAGGCTCTTGAGAATAAAAAGAACCGACTTGGAAAGTAATTTGTAGTGCATTCTTTGGGAAGCGACAGACCTTGATATCGCAAAAGCCTTGCGGTGTGCAAGTGAATGACGTCGGCTGACAATTGGAATAGGTCGAATGACTGAAAGAAGTTCAGCACCCCGATTGTGATTCTTTGAAATCACTCGTTTTGCGACTAGAATTTGTATGTTCTTTTCAAAATTCCAAAGTTCTTTTTTTTTCTTTTTTTTTAATATTATGATATTTTGGACTTATCAAATGTTTGTTATTCGTAATCGAGGGCTATTGAAGTTTACTATTTGTAAAACAGAGGGTTTCCAATACGTGGTTTCATTTTGAATAGCTCGCTATTGAAAATTGAGATAATGTGATTTAACATTTTTTGACTTTTCTTTGAAGCCAAGTGAAAAATAAGTTCAGTGTCAATGCTCCACAATCGATTCAAAACGTTAGAGATGGAATTCGTGAAGTTGTCGTGTTTTTACCAATTTGTTTTGAAGAGTGGTATCAAGTTTAATCATTTTAAGGTCTTTAAGTGTCAGTTGCTAAACGCTAAAACTAGCCACTTTTACATAAATATCGTTATTAACTTCCCGAAAACCATCTCACCGTGATTTGTATTACCAATCAAACCAGGTGTGAATTTTTCTGATACAAAAAGTTATAAGTATATACAATTACTCAAGATCCTCATTGTACAAAAAGGTATGTAAACTTTGATGATGTATTTTAGAATTTTTATATTCTAACGTGTGATCTTTTAAATAAATAATTACTTAAAGCTTAAACTTAGAACTTCAAGCTAAGGCTTACGGATAAGAAAAAAGCGTTTCATAGCTAATTTAAGACGATTACTTGAAATTAGGTATTTTTTTGAAATACAGTACAATCAATTAATGAAGCTTAAAATAGTCCCGGGTCCCGGGCAGTCAAAATTATTAAGATCTACGAGTATCTTATTATTGAAAGACTCTTTCTAAAAATAGTCTACACAAATTACTATACCCACAGCAAGAATTAGAATACATTGTTTTGCATTCATTAAATCCATACAACCCATTTAATTATGGGTTCTATATCTATGTTGAAATCGACATGGTTGCATCGGAATTGTTGTTGTAGTTGTTGTTGGGTTACATAAATAAGTTGCTCTTGTATTATAATGTCCGATCTCATTGGAATTGATTCTTCCGAGCTTATAAGCTTCAACTCCCATTGATGCCGCAGACTTATTATTTCTACATATATATAAACAGAAAACACCAAAACATCATGCAACGAACTAAAAACTTAAAAAAAAAACAACAATCTCAAGTGGAAATTCAATTGTGTTCATTTTTTATTCGCTTGAAATATTAAAGCAAACCTCCCGACATCGTCGTCGTAGTTGTTGGTCTTCTCGTCTCGTCTCGTCTCGTGGAGCAGCGATCATGAAATCTTCTCTGATTTGCGTCAGAATGTAGAGAATATTAAAAATGTAATCATAGAGCTAAGGGAAAATTCTCCAGATACCGTCCCATTCTAATAAGATTGTTGACCATGATGACGAACGACTATAGACAACCAACGATGAAGACGACGTGACGACCGACGACGAGGAGAATGGATGGATGATGACAAGTTATGGTTTCGTTTTGGGAGATTCGTCCAGAATTTCCATTCTCTTTTTATGGACACCCACAGAGTAATAATGCGGTGAAAGAACTTGTACTTGAATGATGAATTGTGGACATTGGAAGAAGTTCTTTAGAGACACTTTAGTCAACAAAATCATCACCACTGTCCGTCGTCGTCGGTGGGTTTCTTTTTTTTTTGTGAATCTTGCTCCTCCATTTAAACAAAATCACTTTTCATGTCTAGAGAGAAGCAACAAAAAAAAATAAGAAAAGAAAATTTAACTTTGCAACTCACAGCCAGCAGATATTAAGGTCGATGAACGCACGCGAGCTAACATTAGGTATTTTTAATAGAGTTCCACCTCCTCCTATCAACACCAACACCACATCCTCCATTCATCACACTGATTCCATTCCAATATAATGTAGTTTGGTTTTTCAACTTTTCAATAAATGAAAGGAGGAGGATCGTGCGCTTAGCAATTGAACTCTCTAATGATGTCATATTGTTTGTTTTAATGCTGTTTTTTTGTGTTGAAGTAAAAATCTATTTCTAGTTAAAATTGTGGAGGTGTTTATTTCAATTCTTTTTTTATTGATGGTATATTCATTTTCAGAATAATGGTGCGTTGTTAGTCATAATTTTTAAGGCTCTTGACAACCATTATAGTTGTTATTTGGAAGTTTTAATTATTTTTTCTAAGAGGAAATAATAATTTTGTTTTGAAATATCATGATTTTAAGGCTGTGTGACAATTTTTTAGGAATTTCCGTGTTCAGAATGGACACAGGAAATATTAAGTGGATTATTTAAATGTATGTATTTTTTTTTTGTTGAGTAATTTGATTAATGAATGAAAAAAAGAAAATAGAAATATTTTCGAGATGAATTATTTGTTAAGCATACATTAATTTGTTTGCCAATCTTTTGGCAAGTTTTAGCCACGTGTCAAATGTTTGCGGTAAAAGTTTAAGATTCAGTTTATTGGATCTTGGTAGGAGACTTATTACTCAGTATTTAATGCTGTGAGAAAACAAATCTCTCTTTATGGAACCATCAGACGCACATCAGATATAAACAATCCCTAAAGTTCCTATAAATTTGCGGACATTTCATGTTGATTGTTGTTGTTTTGCTTAATTTTTGTTTTTAATAATAAGAGCACAATCAAGGGGGTTATTGATACCCGTATTATGCCAAGGTACAGTGGGAGCATTAGGAAAAGGAGATAGGGGTTGAATTTCTGATTATTGCAACCACTGGGAAAAACAGAGCGTGGTAAAGCATTTCACATTCGAGTAGTACGTCTAAAGAACGAATCTCTGTACTTGACAGTAAGACCGAAGTTGGGATAGAGGGTATACTGATGAGCATTTTTAGAGTCTGGAGCATTACGGTTGAATTGATTGAGGGGCGGAATGCTATTTCTCATAATCCAGCATAATCCTTTAAAATAATTTTAAAAAGGGTGATACAAGAAACTTTACGACGGTGTTCAAGTGATGTAAATGATTTAACGATGATATCATCACCAATCTTTTTGAATGTTCTACGTTCGATACTGTCTTAGAGACTTAAATAAGTTGCAGGAGAACCAGCCCATAGATGGGAATTATACTAAAGCTTTATAAATATTATAAATAACAACCAGATCAGAGGGGAAGACAAACTTCTTGCATCGCCTTTAAAACACACAAAAATCTTGCAGCATTTTTGGCGAAATCGCGTATGTGATCCTTCCACAAGAGGTGGTTGGAGATACGCCTAAGGAGAATTAAAAGTTTTTCGGTGATCCTTCATAAAACGAGGATAACCATTTTAAAGCAAATGTAATGCTACACCTCGGCATACCTGTTTTTGATGAATATTGGTTATACCTTTAAACCAAAAATTTGAATATGACCTTTTGCATTTCAGTGCAAAATGACTACGTTTTTTTGACACTTCGAGCTTCATCACTAAACTGTAGAATGTACGAAGTGATCTTTGAAAGTAAATTAAAACGAGTTTTTCTGACGTTAAATGATTGGTGCTGAATTACCAAACCTTACTGAACAGAAATATAACAACATTTTTACATTCTCAACTCTAAAACCAAAGACATATAAAGCCTTGAACTTTGTTGGATTTGATCAGCTGTTACTATCAACACAAGGTATATGAAGTATTGCATTTCTTCAAATGCATGTTCCGCTATACCCTGATTTTTTGACCAAGTGTTTTTCTCGAAATCGCCACCATATCGTTCTTTGATTGCTACGTTATCTTCCTTTTTTTTTGTCTGACTTTATGCTAGCGTCAATCATATTTTATATAAAATTTGCATATTTAAGTGCAAAATAAAAGTTTTTTGTTCCATGAAGAATTATGTTTGTTCTTACCGCTTCCACATTAATATAAAAAGTTAATGAGGTATGTACTTTTTTACTTTATGCTTTCATTCATCAGGAGAGTTATGATGTCAAAAAAAAACTAACTAAGTAGAATAAACTTTTAATTGAATAATTTTTAAATTCTTATCAAAGGTTATTTATCTTCAAAACTTCCGTTAACTATTCCTTATTTTCTTATTTTACATAGTGGAGTATATAATTCAATGTTTTCATCGTACTTGATTTGAATAGAGGAATAGAGTATATTAAGAGCAAACCTTTGAGCGCGTGATTCAAGTTTGTTTATATGAGTATGCCTATGTCCTGAGATGCAAGGGTTAAACAATTATACTACTTTTTTTTTTATTGTTATTAAGTATCCTGTACTCCAGGAAACTTTAACCTCCCGTTTTGACCTATAAAGATCCTTGCATAGAGTTTTTTTTTGCTTCTATTGTTTTTCTTCCTTTATTATTTCTAAGTGACTTATAGGATAGGTGTAAGGGTAGGTAGGTAGCATGTGGCAACATTAACTCGAATGAATCCCATCAAGAATATGGAATGTTAGCTTGGATACAGGTATAACAATAGATGAGTGCATGTGTGTGATTTAACCAGCCTCAGTGACACAACAATACATATTTAAAAATAAAACTCACGTTACAAACAGAGTATTCCAGACTTTTTTGAAATATGTAAATTTAAATATGTCAACAAGACCAAGTGTGGATAAAGCTACATATATAGGTACCTAAGTGCATGAGAATGAATAAAAATTTGCTCAGACAATAAGAAAGTGTCAACTCACCTTCGTGTTTCGTGTGGTTGGCAACAAAATACATACATATACATACCCCTACCTAACTATTTTTCTATGCGCGAGTTATTCTTTGATTCTATTTTTTGTTTTGTATTAATTTTTGAAAGAAAATCGTGTTGAAATATATGGAGAGACAGCTTTTGTTTTATTTTTAACCTTTCTGATTGAATGAAAATCATAACGAAGATAATTTGAATAAAACAACATCAGCTTGGGTCCTATCACAAAGTTTATAGGCTATTTCAAGTTTCAAAGGGAGACTATGTTCAATCGTTAAACACCTTTTTTTGCATGAGCTTAGTCTGGTTTGTTCATTATTTTTAACTTATTTATTGATTAATGGGAATCGAACCTAGACGAAAGCCACATCCGAACCGGGATAACCTTTTCTCACCACATATGTTGAATGAAGGGATTTGGGTAGCAAATGCGGTTTTATATTTTTGACTAAATGAAGATACCTTTTTCTGTAGGAACTTTTATGAATAGAAATGTGTAGATAAAGGTAATCATTAAGGGCTTACCTATCCATTTAATTAAAACAGTGGTCGAAAACACTCTCGTTGATTGTCAACATGAATCATTTCGTACATCCAATCTTTTAAATAATTTTTAAAGCCGGTTGTTATAGGTCTTCATCTTGATAAGCGAGTAGAATATTCGACTCGAACGTTTGGGAAACCTAAAATATCGTAATATTTAGGTATGGCCGATTTTTTGGCAGAGTTTAAATATCAATTGAGATTTTTATTTTTAGCTGTTAAGGAATAACATTAAAAAATTGAGTTTTCATTTTACTTTAAAATCTAAAGGTTTGTCAAGGAATTCGTCTTCTTTTTGCCTGTAAAAGTGGACATAGAAAAAAGAATATTACTAAATGAGTCGTTTCGAAAATGTTTGTCATGAGTTGGAAATTGGATTCGCTATTCATAATGAGGGTAATAAAGATAAAGATAAGATAAATATTGAAATTAATTTATCATTAATGGAGTCATAAAAAGATTATTTTTGTATTGCTTTGATGACTAATACCTTCGCTTAATTTAAAAAATTATATTGTCTAGCGAGCGAGACTAGGTAAATAACAAAAGAAGAAAATTCGATCCATAGAAAACACAGTGTCTTGTGTTTTCTTCGTATCTTTAAATAATTAACAAGATGTTTACAATAGAATTTAAATTAGCACTGCAAGTGTAGGTACCTACTGCAACAGTGGGTTAGTATTGTGAAAAAGTGATAAACAATTTTCAAATAAAAGATTTTAAATTTTGTATGTAGAACGAATTGTAAACAGAACAAAACCAATTAGACCATGTCTGTATAATTGAAATAAATGTTTTCATACTATAGTTCTACAAAATTTGTGTTTCTTTTAATATCTTAACAAAATTTGTGTTTCTTTTAATATCTTAACAGTAGAGTCTGGATAAAATAAACAAGGATTGTATTTGTTACTTTATTTTAAGGGACTGGCTAAAAAGGGATAAATAGTTTGAAAACTATTGAATTCGTTATTGAAAAGTGATGTTTATTAGGTGCCAGTTATAGCTATCATTGTTTCGCATGATTGAACATTTTGTTTCGAGATTTAAAAGCCATTAAGAGAGTCAAATTTGTAATGTTTGGTGTCAAAATGGGGCTGATCAATTGTAGATTTTTTCTATTAAAAAAATACATTATTTAACCCATAAGTTTTCTTTTAGCTCATTTTAAATTTTTCAATGATGAAATCATTTTCAAGAACAGCTGATTGATGATTTTTTTATTCTCATCTGTCAGTTTTTCTTTCAATGGGCAGGTTCAGCCGACGTAAGGGACTTGAAAGTAAGGCAAGTTTCTTGCATCTGATTGGCCAGCTGCCAAAAAATTGCCTTCCAATTAAGGCAACTTTATTGGAAAGTTGACTTGAAAGTTAGTCAAGAAAAATCTCCCTAACTATCAAGTCAAGTCAACTTATGTCAAAATGACAATTGATCATATTTTTTAATTCAACTAAAAGCTGAACTTGATTACTCAATGATTTATTTATTTTCTGCACAACTTCATTTAATGCTTTCTGTAAAAAGCTTCCTTGTAAATTTGGAAAAGAAATAAGTAATATTTCTTTAAAATACAAAATACAAATCATGATGGACTTGTAGCTTGCCTGAGGAGTGTTTTGTAGAAAATAATGATTTTGGTAATTTTTGTACTATGAACTTGAAGTAGAGGTTTGTGAAGTAAAGTTCTGAATTTGAAATTCATGACACTTGAAAAACTAACTAGTTGCCTTGGTCAAAATTTACGTTGAAAGAATGAAGTTGACTGCAAATGAAGTCCCTTATGTTGCCTGAACCTGCCCAATGATCAACTCTAACCTCAAATCATTGATTCCAATCAGGAAAACTGGAAATGTGGCTAATTATAGCTATCATTGGTTTTCATCATTGAAACCAATGATTCAAAAAAATGATTGCAGTCTTTTTAAGGTCAAATGATTGGTGATTGCAAAACTTCCGAACGTCCCAAACTTTAGGTGAAATCAATTAATGCAATCTTCAAGTTCAATTCAATAAATGATTTATTATGATTGAATTCCCAAAAAAATGCATTCTTTTACAAGCCTGCTACCTTTGAATTAATACTTTTGTAGTCAGTTTAAATTTATTTTAAAGCGTTGTTTGATTGTTTAAAGGGATCTGTTATAGTAAATGACAAACATTGAACTAATAAAATGACAATTCAAATGACAGATGAGTTTGACAGGTGTCAATTGCCCACGCTACCAACTTGAAACGACCAAATTAATGACTCTTAAAGAAAGATGGCATACAGAATTTTGGTACGAAGAAAGGAGACTGTGTTCCCTAAAGTGCATAATATTGAGTGTTTGCGTCAGTTGTGGGTTTAAGCACACAAGCACTGTTTAAAATGTAAGGATTGATTTTTTTTTGTGGAGAAGGAATTTAAGCAATTAGAGGGTTCAGTGCCTTGTTAAAGTCCCGTGGGCAATTTATGGATTATAAAAAAGGGATTAAAGTAATGAACCATCTTCACTGTCAACAACATCTTCCGTTGCCAAGAAATCTATAAAAGCCCACAACTTCTATTGCTGAACAAAAAGCAGTAGGATTAAAGTTGATGTCATATAACACTGCACAACATGTTTACATTATAATTAATGGATTTCTCTATAAAATAACTGTCACATTGGTCCATTTGGATTGAATCCAAAATCTCGGAAATTCAATTTATTTAGTTTTTGCTTTTGTAGACATATGGGTAATGATGTATGATTGGCATGGCATCTAGGAGACGTCTGCAATGTTATGATTGTTTCTTATCGTATTGATATAGAATTTAGTGGAACATTTTACATTTAAAACATTACATATGGACAATAGAAAATTTATTATTTTAAATAATGCAGTCTTTGTCTCTAAAGATATGTATTTATAAAGGCTCGACTTGAATGCCAAAAACTATACTGCAGTGATCATTTTTGATACTTAGAAAAAGAAACAATGCCAGTTTGTAAGCTTACTGTAAGTTTTCTTATCGCAATATGAACGTTTCTCTTCAGAAATACAGTCGAGTCACTCTTATCTGAAAGCCATTTATTTCAATTTTATTGCATTTATTGATTTAAACGGTTAGTGAGGAGGACTATAATAACAGATGTCTCAATATTTATGGCGTATTTCTTAAATCCTTTATTCAATGTTCAGCATGGGCGGCTATTTTCAGTCCAAAACCTCAAGATCTCATCACCCACCTACTCACTTGTTTGTATCAAAAATATGTTTTGTCATGATGCAAGAAACCATTGTTTTCAATAAATGAATAATTTATTTCTAATAAGATGAATAACAATTAGTTTGATTTAAACAACTTAACCACTTATCGCCTTTCAAACAACCGAACCGGTTCGAACATAACTTCTATATCTACCGCCCTATTAGTTTTAGTTGTTCTTAGGACAAAAGCCTTCAAACCAAATTAACCTTGAAAGTGCGCTGTGCGCAGCAAAAAGCTTTCTTCTTTCTTTCTCCCTTTCTCTTTTATTTTAGTTTTTCTTTTGTGTTGCTCTCTATTTTATAGAATTTTCTAAGCTTTATCTATCTACTAGAACTTTGGCTCTACAACCCCACCCTCAGTTCCGGACATATAAGAACAGCCATCAACAGCCGCCTTAAGCTAGACTAAACGCATAAGACGTCTGACGTCTATGGTCTCTCTAATTCGCGTCGCGGCGCTTTGCCGTGTAAAAAAAAGTTTACTTTCCCCCAAAACTGTAGGTACATAATTTGGCAAAAGAATATGAATTCTTCTATAAATAGGAGCTTATTGCGGCTGCTGCCATTAACCGACAGCATGCTTCCATTAATTATATTCCCGGTGTACACTTTCTGTATACTATGGGTACGTACTCATAAGTAGATTTGATAATTTAAAAAATAAAATTTTTGTTCTTGAATTAATTTTGAAACAATTTATTTTATTTGAGGTACGAATGGCTTGAAATTAAAAAAAAAAGACAGAAAAAAAAACTCTGGCATATTTATTAGATTACTTAAAAGGTTTATCTAATGTGTACCTATTTTGTGCGCTACGTGAATGTACTTTGACTATACTCAAATATATTTATTGGATTACAGCGATGGACAAAATAATAGACATAAAACTTAAATTTTCTTAATCTTTAATTAATTTATTTAACATTAATGGTAAACATTTTTTGTAAATAGTTTTTAATTTGTGATTTTTAAAAAAGTTATAGCCGTGTATAATAGAAAATTGATAGCCACTCTGAGTTTCCCACCATTTGCGTAGTGCTGACAACCCTCAAACATTTCATTTGACAGTCACTCAGCTGTCAAAAGAGTAATTTAAGAAATGATGTATTAACTGTCAATTGAATAATAAATTTAATACAAAGTGAATTTTAGAATTATAACAATATTTGAAATTATTCTCCAGTTTTATAAATATTGCCTTTAAAAAGTAATTAAGTCATAATAAAATAAGATTCTAAAGTTATTTATTATATTAAGTGCGTTTTTTTTTTTTTGGTATTCCATATATAGTACAGTGAGATATTGCCAACAAAACTATCCACAAAAGCCAGATTTTTGTATTTAAAAATTGGTACAACTGAAAGAAGATCTGTCAGAATAGTAATTTAAAAAAAAACACATAAATAGAAGAAAGGTTTGTGAAAATCAAATGTTAAAATTAACTTAGCAAAAAAAACTAACTAAAACTAATAAAATGGACAATTTTCAAGAAGAAATGGTAAGAAAATATCTGGAAATTGAGATTCTATAAAAAAGTTCATTTAACAATTGCTTCAAGGAAGGGGTTTGTTCGTAGACTACTACATTAACATGTGGTGTTGAAGCGAGCTTGAAGATCGCCTCAATTATTTATATACCTGATTCGAGTTTAAATGAGCTTAATTTGACTCGATTCCCGTCGGAGATCGGAGTCGAGTCATAATTTGAGAAGAAAAACCTGTGTGGAGGAGTTGGTTTAACAGATAATGCATTATGGTCTGTTTATTTGCATGTTTGTGTACAAAAAATATAGTTTTGTTTTAATAAAATTCCAAAATCGTAGGTAGCATATTCTTATGGTGCTGAACTAATCAGTTCTTCATTGTTTAACACGAAAAAAACTATCTCACTTGCACTTCACACATCGAAACACCATTTGCATTTTAGAAAGTGCTGGATAACTTAATCATTTTTAAATCTTCTTGTGGGGTGGAATAACCAAAAAAGATATACTTAATCTAAACTGAGATAAACCTTTGGTGGAAACATAGCAAAACATAAATATCTTTTCAATTGTTTTCTCTTGCAAAATAAGCCCAGTAAGTCCATTTTCACTAACAAAACTAAATAATATCAACAGTAATAGATTGATTTTTTTCCCCAATGGAAAACACACATAATTTCAAAAGCACAACTACTCAACGAACGCAGCCATCGAGATACAAATGCAATATCAATCGTACCAACATTTGAGAACGAAATCACAAAAGATCCATTCGAGACTCGTATAAATGTCAAAAACCCATCCATAGTAAGATTCTACTCTAACTTTTATCGGTGTTATTCATACTCGTACTATGGATATTGTTTTTGTTATTCGTGTAAAATCCTACTATACTATGGATAGATTTTCCAACAAAACACGGGTATTATGGTTGTTAAATAATAAATATTTTTGCTTAATTAAATGCGTTTTTCAAAAACTGTGTACTAAGCTTTTAAATCCAAATTTTTTGCATTAACAAACCTCTTTTGAAATAGTAATTTTTTAAAATAGTTTCACATTATACTGCTTACTTATCAGTGAAGTAAGAATAGTTTAAGAAAGTTGTGATTACAAATTTTAGATTTTGTTTACAGTTCAAGAAAATGCGTAAGCTAAATTTTGCCTACAAATTTCATACCTTAATCAGCTCTAAAAAAAGCTTAGGAAGATATTAGAATTCTTCTTTTAGAAAATCACTCCAAAAATGTCCTGTAACAATTTTTTTCTTAAAAATAAAGCCGCCATATCTGTAGGAACTTTACTCACCATTATTGAGGTCCTAGGCCACCCTAAGGCCTGAAAAATAAGCATTTTAAAGATTTATTCAGAAATTTTACAAACTAAAGCGAAATTATCAGGAACGGGGTTTTTATTATACATATCAGTGAGACTTGAAGCTTTTTGTAATCATGACTCCTTTTTTTAAAGGTCCACTTCTATAGAAGTACTCAAGTATTATGAGATATTTTAATTGTTGATCAAATAGAACACTTCTAAAGTTTAAAACTCGCTCAAGTAATTGTTAAAAATAAATTATTTATTCAAAATTAAATAAATCCTACGTAATTAAAAATAGAATTTTTTTTGTCAAGATACATTTAAAATTTCAATTCATTCGGTTAAAAATTATCTCAGTTATAAGTCCGGACAACTTCAAAAATACAGCTTCGAGATAAACGCTTTCCAAATTTTGAGTAGTAGAAATGTATAAATAATTTTGCAGTACCTTTAATACTTAAATTCAAAAAGTAAAAAATCACCCAAATGTTCAACATTTTCAAAATGGTGGTAAGTATCGGGTGATTTTTTAAGAGCTTGAGAACTTTTTTAAAAAAAAAACGCATAAAATTTGCAAAATCTCATCGATTCTTTATTTGAAACGTTAGATTGGTCCATTACATTTACTTTTTGAAGATAATTTCATTTAAATGTTGACCGCGGCTGCGTCTTAGGTGGTCCATTCGGAAAGTCCAATTTTGGGTAACTTTTTCGAGCATTTCGGCCGGAATAGCCCGAATTTGTTCGGAAATGTTGTCTTCCAAAGCTGGAATAGTTGCTGGCTTATTTGTGTAGACTTTAGACTTGACGTAGCCCCACAAAAAATAGTCTAAAGGCGTCAAATCGCATGATCTTGGTGGCCAACTTACCGGTCCATTCCTTGAGATGAATTGTTCTCCGAAGTTTTCCCTCAAAATGGCCATAGAATCGCGAGCTGTGTGGCATGTAGCGCCATCTTGTTGAAACCACATGTCAACCAAGTTCAGTTCTTCCATTTTTGGCAACAAAAAGTTTGTTAGCATTGAACGATAGCGATCGCCATTCACCGTAACGTTGCGTCCAACAGCATCTTTGAAAAAATACGGTCCAATGATTCCACCAGCGTACAAACCACACCAAACAGTGCATTTTTCGGGATGCATGGGCAGTTCTTGAACGGCTTCTGGTTGCTCTTCACTCCAAATGCGGCAATTTTGCTTATTTACGTAGCCATTCAACCAGAAATGAGCCTCATCGCTGAACAAAATTTGTCGATAAAACACATTTCGAACCGAACACTGATTTTGGTAATAAAATTCAATGATTTGCAAGCGTTGCTCGTTAGTAAGTCTATTCATGATGAAATGTCAAAGCATACTGAGCATCTTTCTCTTTGACACCATGTCTGAAATCCCGCGTGATCTGTCAAATACTAATGCATGAAAATCCTAACCTCAAAAAAATCACCCATTAGTTACAAACCATTCAAAACTAAATGCGTCCTGTGTCAACAAAGTTGCACTCAAAATTGACAAATGTTTCTATTATTTTGTCCATGTATGTAAATGTATCTACGATCTAAATTCATACCTAGGCAGATAAAGCTTTATAAAATGTAGTTTTTTTTTTTAATTTAAAGTGCGGATGAGCTTGACCTGCCTCTAGGCTTTAGACACTTACATGGACTCAATTAGCTCGATTTTATGAAACCCAATTGAGGTCGTCAGGGGGAGAATAATTTTTGTTTTTGTTTTTTTTTTGTATCCGAATATGGTTCCGATGTTTACATCATCGTTATGATGAATGTGAATTTATTTTTTTAAAGAGAGATTGTTTTATATGTAGATACTTTGTACGTTACTATGTACTATGAGTATATATATTCAGTGAACTAAGTAATATTGATGCGCATTTATTCAAGGAATTTTGTAGGTGTACCTTTTTTGAACTTATATACGTTACGTACATACTCGTATATAGATAAGTGCGTAATTGAGGGTTTTCTTGTTTTGTAAAAGCTTTAACTTTTATTTCATTCGAATAAAACTGAATTTGATTTTCAGATATTTATTTTTTGGAGTTCATTTGAAGGATAAATAAAAGATTATAAGAGACCAATCAGTTTTTTTTTTTAAATGACTTAGCAATTATTACTTTTGCCAATGTGTGCACTTATTGAATAACTGATTGCAAAATTCGAATTTAGATAATTTTTATTGATTACAATTTTATAGGAAATTAGCCCAAAAGTAAAACTCACTAAGTGTCAACAAAATGAATTTCAAACATATTTTCTTACTCAAACAAATTTCATTAGATTTTTGGACATTCTTCGGCCAACAATATAGTCATAAGTCAAATTTAGACTTTAGAGTTTTGAAATGTTCAAAAGCGTTTATTTTCCTAGTTAGCTTAACATAGGAATCAAAAAATTATCTAGAAAGATTTATTTTTTTTTTTTTCAAAAAAATCAAAAGCAAATCAAATGTTTCTTAAATTTGTAAGTCTTAAAAAATACCTAGTTTGGAATTGTCTTGTTATTTTAATCAAAAAATGCTCTTTTTTACAAATATTTTTTTCTTCTAAAAATTCCCAGAAAAAATGACATGAAATTTTTTTCAATATCAGCTACAATATTATATTTTCTCTGATTCATAGTAGTAAACAGTGTTTTTATTTCCAAAATTGTACTGTCAAGGTCTTTTTGCCGGCTGCTGATTTATTGTAGCCATTCTAAAAATATCGTGTCTTATCAGTGGTTTTTTTTCGGTTAAGAGATAAGAAGCTCTGCTTTTTAAAAGAAATTAATTTAAATTGTAAACATACTTGTATGCAGATAGATATCATAAGATTGAAACAAGTTTGAGCGTATATTTTAAATGGAAGAAGTTATTTCTGGCGGCAACGTGCGGTGTTGTTTTTATTTAATTAAAAAGTTATCGTAAGAAAAAATAACAACATTTTTCTGATCTTATACGTTCTGCCAAAATCACTTCATTTTATTTATTTTAACTTTCAGAATGTCTTTTTTGTTTTAGTTTTTGTTGATGAGGTGTAAACATTTTGCTGAGTAATGTAACAATTCGGCATCAAGTTCCGAAACCAAATTGGCTAAAAACGGAGCAAATCAAAATGTTACCATATTATTATTTACAATAC
This sequence comes from Eupeodes latifasciatus, assembly GCA_920104205.1. Lineage (NCBI taxonomy): Eukaryota > Metazoa > Arthropoda > Insecta > Diptera > Syrphidae > Eupeodes > Eupeodes latifasciatus. Next base: position 140,744,168 of record OV049925.1, on the reverse strand, counting down.
AACAGATTAATTTTTTAAAATCGAATTTGAAAAACCAGCAAATTTTATTTTCAGTTATTAAAAATTCGATTTGATTTTAAAAAATTCCCCAAATCATTAAATTCAAGTTAATACGAATTTTTCAATCACTTTAGCAAATTGCTGTTCCTGGTCTGCGGGGTTTATTGTCCTGGAAAGTTAAAAATTCACTTGAGAAAAATTCCCACAGATCGGAATTTTTGTAAAGAGCTTCATTCATCGTTCTTAACACTCCCTAAAAAGTCCTCTTAATTTGGACTGTAGAAACTACACTTTTACAAATTACTGGGTTATGTTTTTTTTTTAATTTTTAACAGAAAATCAAGTTTTGTTAGAGTGGTAGCGCCAGGGAAACACTGCCATTTTGAAAAAAAAAAACTTTCAAGTATTTCTTTAAAAGAAAGAAACAAACTGTAGGCAGAACAATAATTTGGTAAATAAAGTATTATAATGACGTGTGTTCGTAAGATATTTCTTAAGATATAGTGGTTCAATCTTTAAGAAGACTTTTTCTAAACGCTTGACGCTTCAAAAGTGTCCAAAAAACACTTTTTGACGTTAGACTAAAGAGTGTTACCAAATTGGTGGAATCCAAAAAAATGGGGAAAAAAACTCCAAAAATATCAGTTCCAAGTTAACTCCCTACCATACGTCTCCAAAATAGTCGAAAATACCCATTTTCAATACAGAGGTTAAGCTAAGAGTGGTATATTTCTTGTAAAATCAATATGGCTTTGAACTTTGAACCAAAGTCTTTTATAAACTTATTACTCGATATAAATAATAATAATAAATTGCTAAGGAAACACGTTTTAAATTTTTCAGGCCTGGGCCAAATGAAAACTTTTCAAGGGAATGTATAATTCAATCCAATAAAATAGCATACAATAATACTTTGCTGTTTTTGGTTTGGTCTGAAAATACTCGTAATTAAAATGAATGGAAATACTTGGTTAATGGGTGGGGTATCCTTCCAATAAATCATTAATATTTTTTTTTTGTACAGATACGTGCCGATTATACATATTTTCTTATTTATTGTATATATGATATTGAAATTTTAGGCGATGATAAATTTTTACTATTATTATGTAAAATAAAGTCATTACATATCTATGATAGAAAAAAGAAAAAACCTCTGGAATTTACCTGCATGATATTCCATCACTGTTTGTGCGTGTGACTCAGCGTATTTGAGATCTTAAAATCACACTGGTACCTGTTATTATTTTTATTCGTGTTTATGTAGATACGCCTTATATAGTATAGTAAGGTATACCTACATATATATGTATATACATATATACAAAAAGTACATATACACACAAATGGTACTAATCATATCATGACACACTGCTATTGTTAGATAATCGTCTCTATTAAAAATACACTATGAATCAGTTGATTAGATCTTTAAATTTAATCAAAATAATCACCAGAAAAATAAAAAAAATCAAAGATTACGAAAATTTCTTTAGATTGTTGATTTTCAAACAAAAATAACGCTAAAGCAATATTCACATGAGCACGACCAACGAATGAACGAATATTCGTCGATTTTGAAATTTCTTTCACATGAGGGTTTTTATTTCGTCGCGAATGAAGTTTGACATTCACCACCGAAACCAAAACAAGAACGATTTTTTTAGGTTAAGTACGCGCGATTTTTTTATTCGTTGCGAGTGTGGATAATGTGGAACGCGAATAAAGTTTGACAGTTCGTATCAACTATAATTTTTTCGCGACGAATAAATTTGTTTTCTTAAATTTATTAATATATGATATTGAAAAGTAAAAGTATGCATAAATAGAAACTATATTGCTATCGTTTTGTTAAGAATTTGTGTGGAAATATGTCTTCAAACGTATATAAACTCACATTTTGTAATTCATTCGTCGTTCGTTGGTCGCGCTCATGTGAATGATGCTTAAAGGTATTAATCATGTATTATAAGTTGAAAATCTTCCTAAGTCATTGGTTTTATGACAAATTATCCTATCCTAAGAAAAGTGTCCATTAAAAATAACAACATTTTAGCCAGGAATCATTTGTATGTTTTAATGTGATTTTACTGCTTTTTGCAAAGAAAATTGAAAATTACGCCTCTTGATGTAAAATATAACTTCTATTGTTTTTATTATTTGTACTTCAAAAACTATCATTCTACATGTTTTATATACAAATGATAACAAATACAAAGAAGTGGGTGGGTATCACGCCCACATAACCGCCTTTCACTACACTTCATTTTATCACTCTTCAAGAATCAGAAGCATTTAATATAAGCGAAACCAAATTCATGAGAAATGGTTGGATACCACTTCCTCTGAATGCATTCAAATTGCTCGCTGACTTTTAAAATTGTCTTTTGAATGAATTTAAAGACTTGAAAGACGTGAAAAAAAGTGCAGTAAAAATATCTTAGTCAATTGACTTCTTTAGTTCATGACTTTTAAAAATGACTTTTTGACTTATTATGTTAAAAGTCAAATTTATTTAAAAAGTCAAAAGACTTTAAAAATAAGTCAAAAACATCAGCTTGATTCCCAAAATGGACATCTAAATTAAAAATCGAGTGAAATCGTTTTCAGAGTTCTATCACTCGATCGATTTCATAACTTCGAATACTTTTCGAAATCACTTAAAGGGAAATTAAAGCAGATGCATATGTACATACATAATGTATGTACATATGTATATCATAATAATTTTGTTTATTGTCATAAATTTGTATAATCTCTTATGTTTATATTGGTTCTGTGCTTTTTAATAAAAAAAAAATATATAGTGTTTTTTTTCATTTGCACATTTGTTGCAGATTGGCGGTTCTTCGCGTAAAGCAGTTTCCAAATATCGGTTGGTAGAGACTCTGGTATCAAAGTTTAGTTTCTGAGCGTTGTTTTAGTATAGAGAAAACATTTGGTGTGTTAAAAAATCGTTTTGAATGCTTTGTCACTTTCCTCATAAAGTAGAAGCTGCAACTTCTCACAAATCAAGTACATTCTCAAAAAAACTTAAGATTTATTTCCTTTAATTGAAGATATTGCTGTTTTAAATCAACTTAATCTGGTCGAATTAAAATCACTTGAAAATCGCAAATATCGAAATGTAGAACACGGAAATTCATTTCGTTTTGAGTTCGAAAAAAATGAAATTGATGTCGATAAAAGTGAATTTTTAGAGCTCCAATTTACATATATTTTGAATAGATTTCAAATTCATTTCGAGAGAATATGAAATGTAGAACCTAGCTGCAAGGCTTGACTGCAGTCACTAAAAAACTTAAGTTTTTACAACTTTCTAAGCACTGCAGGAGCAATTTTTTTTAAGTATTTTAACTCCTATTTCTTATAAGAAAGTGGGTAAACACCACGCCCCCTTAAAAAAAGACCTTATTTTTATATTGTTGAACAACGTGGGGAAGTGCTTCATAATTTTGATGATGTCGTTGAGCGAGTGAGTCAGTCAATAACGTTCTTTGAAAATTTGGTGAGTTGGATTTCCTCATCTACCTCATTAAATATTGTAAATTTTGTATTGGTTCTGAGGGGGGAGGGGGGTGTTTAGAAAACCGTCTAAGTTTGTTTCTGTAAAAAGATGGTAGTGCCAAAACGGATCTACGAGTAAAGAGCTAAGTTGAAAGATAGGTACTTACAATACTCCTTTTTTATGACACCTACTTAATAATTAAAGTGTATCTGACCAATTGAACCGTATTGTTATGTTATTTCAAATTGCAATCCATCAAACCATATAAAAAATCATTACTATGGCTTGAATTACCCAAGTTCTATTCAACTGTGCATCTTTCAACACAAACACAAAACGTACTAGATTTTTCTTATCTGTTTACTATTTGTCGGTCGTTGTTTTCCACTCACTGTGGTGTGTAGTGCAGTGAAACACATAACGCACCCAAATGCACTTGTCAATTAGTCTGGCATTAAAAATATAAAAATAAAAATAAAAAAAGTCATCATCATCATCATCGTACAAATAAAAATATACATATGTATGGCTTCTCGTTCTATAGAGATACTGAAGACTGAACTGATTCTACTATAGACGCAGCAGCTGCTGCTCTGCTCACAGATCAACAATCAAAAATAATAACAACAATAAAAAATTACAAAAGATACAAAAAAAAGATAAAAACTTATAATAAATAAAAATACGTGCACTTGCCCCTCAATGGAGAGACAACATCAGCAATAAAGTGATGGATGAAAAATGAATTGTTGTTGCTGCCATTAGTTCGAAAAATTCTCAATTCTTAGTGTTAAAACGGGCCGTTTTCCTGCCTGCCTCCGCTCGACTCGGCTTGGCTCTGTTCTGTTCTGACTCTGCTCTGCTCTACTCTACTCTACTCTGATCCGATCCGCTCCGTTGCGGTGCTGCGGTCGTTGTCATCTTGTTTTTAGTGTTGTTCGAAAATTTCTGTGACCTCGCCAAAAACACAAAACTATAATCTCAAACATAATACACTCGAGTGTATATACTATTTGCATAAGTTTAGATACCTACCTAAATCTATCTTATTATCTACATACATCAACGAGCGAGTATCTTTTAGGTACATATTTATATAAATAGAAACTGTGAAAAGGCGCAGAGCCAGAGGGTAGGAAACGTCTTCTCTCAAAGTTGAAAAATAGTTTTTCCTTCTTTACGTGCGCTCTCAGTCGGTTGGCTTCCGAAACGATCCGGTCGTGTGTTTGATTGTCGTCGAATTTTCCAATCTTCTCAATTCGATTTGATTTCAATTTTTGTTGTTTTTTTTTCACGTTTGACGGACTATCTAAGGGCTTCTATATCTCGGCTTATCACTGCTGCAGGCTTGATTGGTATTCATATATTTTATTGGCATTGGATAAGGTGTCATTGTTGTGATAAGGCATATCACTATCCAATATACATACCTACTGCTGCAAGTTTGTAGTTCGAAAATAAAGTCGAAGCCCGTCGTTGTCGTCGTCGTCGTCTTGTCGCTGTCAATTGATCGAGATAGCACAGAACACAAAAACAAAATCAAAATCAAACGCCAACCAACAACTGCCCAGATTAAAGAATTTGCTCAACCGCGAAGCAGCACATCGGTAAATTAGTTGTTAACTAGCCTTAGGAGCGGTACGAAGTTTCCAAAAGTCCATAAAGTGTGCGCGTTGTCGTCTACGTCGTGATCATTGCTAAACGAATATCTATTCGATTTCGAAGTTAATTTTTCTGTTTTCTTTCTTCGAAAATTTTTCTATCTGTCACCTTTTTGTGTTCGAAAAAAATATATTAATTTTATATTTTGTAAAAAGAATTGTGACAAGTTATTGTGTGAGAGAAAAAATTTTAATAAAACGAAAAAATGGGTGCAGCTTTGAAATTGGAGGATATTAAAATAGCTTTGCTTGAGCTAAAGAACACCCCGTGGAACAAGCAAGAGTGTAAGTTGTTTTTGTATATTACCATATTACCCATTTCCAACACTCAATCCAACTCAACCCAAAAACTTTTAAGGCATCACAGGCGCACTATTTTTAGAAGAGTCACGTTTTTTTTCTCTTTTTTTTTGATTTTGGGCCTTCTTTAAAATTTGAAATGGCAAAGAAAATTTCAAAAAACAAAATTTGTAACATACTTTGCATAAATTACAAAATTAAAATGAAGAGCATTATACATTTTTGATTTTGTTATTTTTATATTAAAAAAATGTTGTGTAACAAACCTTATTTTTGTAATTTTTGTTTTGATTTTGTTACAAATTTAACAAAAAAAAAAAAGAACAAATTTATGTTTGGCAAATGTCCACGTAGGCCGAGTGCAATTGCAATATATTTTATATTTCAGTTTTATTAATTTAAAAATTGCATCTTTTCTTTTTGGTTTTGAATTTTGGTTCTATTAATAATAACATTTCAAGATTTTGATGTTCATTGTTATATTATTATGAGTTAGTTGGTGTATATTCATTGAGAGCAGCTGTTTTAGACCTTTTCACTTAATCATTTAAGAAGAAAAAACAAGAATTTATTCAGGTACACAAAACATATGCGCCACAGAAAAGAAAAATGAGGGATTCTAGTTGGAATAGTTAGAGAAATAAGGTTTAAAATTAAAAAAAAAAAAAATAACAATGTTAGATACTACCATTATTTAGTCGTTTTACCAGAAACGACTATAAAGCTTTGATAAGCTCACGAGGCCCACACATAATTAAAATAATACAGCTTTAAAGTGCGAAAAGTATGACATCTGAAGTTAATGACCTCAGACTATGTTTTGAATGGTTAACTATTATTTTTTTAAATAATTTATTGGCACTCAAATGTTTAAAATTTAAACACAGTGTGTGCTTTATTGTTTTGTGGCATATTTGCAATCACAGGTATACAGCGCTTTTGCATTGATTCTATAAGTTGTTTAGCAGCCGTCAGAAGTAGACCAGAGTTCATTATTTATTTATTTATTTATTTAAAGAAAATAACATATAAAGTAAATTTATAAGTTATTTGTTAGAAAGACATCAGGGCAACGTGACCATAGATGTCGTTAAGATATAAACATTTTAGAGTTAAATTATTTTTATGTACATATAATATCGAAAAAGTAAAATTGAATTAGGAAGACGAGAAAGGAACAATTTCATATTGTAGATCACATTCATATTTCTTTGAATTTATTGTGTTGTAGTGTGGCTTCTTTGATGCGCTGGAAAGATAGGACGTCAGATGGATTAAGTACTCCAGCTATTTGGGTCTGCATATCTTGGATAGAGTCGGTGTTGGTGGTGAGTCTGGAAATCGGGCAAATGGCAAAAATGTGCCAAAGAGAGAGAGGCTCCTTACAATTGGTACATTCATCAGGCGGGTCGTGCGAGAAATAGTGCCGACTGGAGAAAAGTGTTTTTCCCACCCTTGTCCGAAATATGGTAATGCACTCTTCTCTGGAAAACTTTTTGTTATAAGGAATGCGGCGGTGTGATGGATGGTGTTGTCGCAGAAAGTTATGTTGCCTTAACCATGTTTGTTTGAGTTCTTCATTTTCAATGGATATGAATATTTTTCGAAAGATTTGAGGGATGTTTGGGAGTTCTTTTACGTAAGGATAATGTATTGCATTTTTCGCTGCCATATCTGCAACCTCATTTCCTTTAATGCCTGCATGTCCTGGTATCCATGCTAAGGTTATGTTATTGCTATTATGAAGGATGCTCCGGATATTGTTTAGGGCAGGACAATTATTCATTCATTATTATTTCTTGGTACGGGTGTATTCATAAACGCAGAAAATCTGCGCTAGTACAATCGCATTTCTTTTCTGATGCATTTGTGAACGCACTCCCAATGCAGAATGTCTGCAGTAAACAAAAAGGTCTGCCTAAGTCCGATTTGTATGTAAACAGAGTTCATAAATGTCAGAGAAAAATGGCTGCCAAACAAAACAAAATGGCTTATTTGCTTTGTAATAATAGGTCCGTTCGCGTACCCTCCTAAAACAGTCCAATTTTACTAAAAAATACGAAATTTAAGCAAATCCTGTTCGCGCTCACGAGAGAGTAAAATATTTCCCCAACCTACATACGAATTTTAGCCCAAGAAATTTCTTTGGGTTGATTTGTGAAAATTTCAAATTTGATAGAAATTCAAATAAATTAAATCAATTGCTCGCTTTTGCTGTCAGTTATAAAATTTAAAAACAAATTTTCAAAGAACAGCAACAAGACAGTAATATTGTGTGAAAAATTTGTTGTTTTCCCGTTCGCTTACTTTTTTGTAGTTTTTTTTTTTGGTGAGAGAATTTTACCCCCACTCTTTAAAATATTTCTTTTTACGAATATTAGTGCAGAAAGTACGCGACGGACCTATTTATTATTAATTATAATTAAAAATTTAATGTTGTTAGTTGTCAACACAGTACCTACAGTACTTTCATCATCCCTTTAAAAACAATAATTTAAATTATTTTTATCAAAAAATTAACAAAATATTTGCTATTACTTACATTCTTTACGAGTCAGTGCCACTTTGTCCTTCATGTTGTTGTAAAAATTATTTTTATAATTCTTGCTCTTTCTGCAGCCAAACAAATTCAGCTGCACAATCTGCCCGACGCTGACGACAATCTGACGTTTATGAACGGTAGGTACTGCAGTTCGACTAGGTTAGTTCGATCGAAGATCTGACTTTATGAATGCAGATAACGCAGTTCTTAGTCAGGCTGACGTTTACGAATACACCCAACCTTTCGACTTAACGTCGGGTCGGCCCAAAGCTTCTCGATTGGATTTAAGCAAGGCGACTGTGCAGTGTGCAGGTCATTCCATGAGAACTACTATATTATCTTAAAACCATTTCTTGGCTACTTTACCGGTATGGTTCGAGTTATTGTTCTGTTGAAAGACATACTTTTATTTTCACATGATGCTTTTGATTCAGGTACCGGGCCCACACCATTATACGAAAAACAGTCCCAGATCATAATATTCAACATGCCTCCATGTTTGATAATTTTTGACAATTGATTTGAGGCCTTCTAACGTATGCCTTTGATAATCTTCCACATAAAAACACAATTTTGCTTTCATCGGTCCAAAGGATGTTTCTCTTTCTTCACTTTGTCATCGGCCAAATTAACTTGGACTTGAGCAAAAATTGCATACGGTTCAACACATGTTTCTTTGATAGGAGTGGGACATCTGCACGCTGTTTCTACGTCATATTTAGGACTGCTTTCAGTTCTGTGGGATCGGGCCCACGATTTTCTGTAAATGTTATGACTGAACAAAATATTTGTCATCTTGGATATTTCGCGATAAAAATTATATTACATTTAATGCATCAAAGAATAGCGTTTTGCACTTCTAGTAAAATTTTGATAAAAATCGTAATAATATTTTTTTTTAACAAAAAGTAAAAAAAACTACAAAAAGTTCATAAAAATTGATTTTCAAATCGAATATGTTGACAAAATTAAAGATATTCCCTTCAAACTAATTTCAACATTTAGTACATTTTTTTAACTTAACTGTCAGTTTATTTTTTATAAAAAGAACTAGAAAACTACTCAAAATTGCTCAAAAACTGATGATCGATATATCGAGAATAAATGAAGGTTTCGACTTCAAAATTATTTCATTATATGCAAAATTTTGTCGTAAGATATGTTCATAGAAAAATTCAATCAGTGTATTTTTCTTATAAGGATAGAAAAACTAAAATTGATACAAAATAGTTTTCGACTAAAAATTTTGAGAACAAGATTGCATTATAGAAATCAAATTTATTTTATCAAATGCAAAATATTGTTGCTAATTTTTATTACTGTTTTTAGAAAAATCGAATTGTTAATTTATTTTTACAACACACACACACCTACAACAGATTTAACAAATTAAAATTTTAAAAAAGTATTTTTTTAAAGGGTTTATTATCAAAATGTCAAAATTTTGATATTGGCCTTTATTTGTTGAAACATGTATTTCAACTGGTCAAATTGATCTTATTTTCTAATTTTAAAAATTAATAACATTAATTGTTTGTTTTCACTAAAAAAAATAAACATCTTACCACGGCAACGTAGACATTTCTTAAAATAGTTTTACCTTACATGAAAACTATTTATTGAAGAATTAAAAAGGGAGAAAACATTAATTTTATTTTTAAACTAGCTGACCCGGCCACGCGTTGCTGTGGAACTTTTTTTGTTATATTGTTGTAAACTATTAAAGGGGAATGATAGGAGAACATCAGACATGGGTACCACCATGCTTTTTTACATATGTGCAATTTGTAAAAAATAATATAGCGACCCTCATGACTGATTTTAAAATACAGTTACCCCTTATTACAATAGAATTATTATTTACAAACGAAGATGGAAACTTTAAAGCTGGCATACAAATTTACTGGTTTGGGATTTGAAGGAGAAGGACTTTGAACACAATTGAATAAAATTTTCGTACAGTTGATGTAAAGCAAAAATCAATAGAAAAGAATTATATTGTATATTAAATGTATTATTATTTGTAGGTAATCAAGTTTGTAACAAATGCGTATATAACAAAGTTTGTACAGTTGAACTTTTAAATTGGGTAGGTAAGGGCGGATAGTTTAAGATCTTCCAACTATATTTAATACTTTGAATTATAAATATTTTTAATTTCAATTTGATTAAGCACTAATCGGCGCATAGTATTTTCGGTTAACCTGTCTTTCGGTAACACGAATAGGTTGGACGGTTTTCCTACACGTAAAAATGCAACATATATGTAGCTGCTCATGAGAAAAACATGGATTTTCCAAATCTAAATCACAAAAAATGGACATTGTTGAGACCTATTTATAGACATGTCAAAATCTAAACTAATTTGAAACTGTAACCTTTTGAAGATATGTATCATTGGATTACGTGGCAACAGGACCACTTTTCCTTTAAACTTTTCAGTTAAAATGGTTGGTTCAAGAATATTTCCGGTGATGTTTTTGATGACTAAACGTGTACCGTTGCATAATTAAGTTGGATTTAAATCACGCAGGAGAATAATAGGTGAACCAATCTTTAATCGAATATTATGTGGTGGCATTCCAGGTATATCTACTCTGTATATCAATTATTAATAAAAGTATCGATTGATTTAAAAGTTAATTTCGTCAACATCAACATTTTTGGCTGCCAAAATAGCCCGATGACTGAGCCAGTTATGATTCAAGTAATTACTCTGTATATCGGGAAACATACTTTGAATCAATTAATTTATTTCCTGAATAACTGTGCAGAAATTATCTGGAAGTTTAATGAATTGCGTATTTGTTTCAAATTTTTTTTACCGTTCCTAATATCTAGTAATTGTTCGAAAATTTCTAAAACCAAAAATTGAAAAAGTAAAATTCACTGTATTTCGTTTACTACAAAGTAAATTTAATATATAGGTATGTACTTTAGCCTCAGCAACATGTGGTGGTTGTGCTATTAAATTGTAGCTTATATGAAACGTTTGGAAGTTTGACATAGCGCCATCTATTGAATACTAACTCAATCCAGTCAACAGATGTTGCCATCTGTTAGAATAGTTAAAAGCTAACAGATAATTGTGACTGTCAAATAATAGACAAATAGTTTTGCAATACAATAATATTGCGATCATAAATTGAGATGTATGTACGTCTATTACATACATATCTTTCATTTGCGTTTTGTTATTTCAAGTCTGATCCTTTTTTGTTATACCACGTTTTATATTGACTGACGTTTTATGTCCAGTCAAACGGGAGCGCTGTCAAACGGGATAAACAGTATCCTATGTCCGTCTCCTGGCTTTAAGCTACCTACCCACCAATTTTCAGCCATATGGGTACAACCGTTCTTGACTTATAAATAGTGTAACTAACACGACTTTCTTTTATATATAAGATTGACAACTTTATCTGCCAGACTATGGCATACTGAAATAAATTAATTGCGGTTTTAATTTTGAATTTTTTTTTGTAATTAAAAGCTCACTCATTTCTGCATTGATTTACACGAACAAAAAATCCTACAAACTTGAAGCTTTTTTCCGTTTTGATTGACAAACAAACCGATTCGCTCTTCTTTTTTGTTGTTGTTGTTTTGAATCGACTTTTGATGAAAAGTGCATAATAGCTATAGATTCATAGATAAAAGCGAACATATAAATATACATATGTATATGTTTAGCAAAAAAATACGGATTATGAGGCTTTTTTGGTGGCATTAACCAATTTAATTGATACTTTATTGATAATCATTTATTTCGCAATTAATTCAAATAGTCAACCATTTGTATATAATGAACGGATTGTGGTTTCTCTAAAATTTATTATAAATGAAATAAAATTATTTTAATGGAGTGAAAATTGTTCACATATCATCGCATAGTTATGATTTTTTTTAATAGTTTCACATTAATTTATAACTTGGGTTTGTAAAATAAAAGTTGGGTTGAGTGGCATGACACTAGACTTTTGAGGTTTTTGAAGTTCCGTATTTTCTAAATCAAAATTTTCATCGATAATTTTTACGCCTCTAGTTGTGCGTGATTTATAAATTTTAAAAATATTTGTGTTGAAAACTAAGCTAGTTGAAACAGCGAAATTAATTTAAATACGGCCACGCGTTTCGGTAATGAATTCCATCTTTTGCTGTATTTAGATAAAAAAAAACAATAATTAGTATTACTTGTATTTATTTCCCTCGAATTTTGTTTTGACGTATTCACCTCTATTCTTAATTTCGGTCGAAACTTTTCTCGTAAAATTGCAATTGTTTCGTTGCTTGTGTGCCATAAGGCGCCATTTTTTTAAGCATGTATCGTTCCAATTTTAGAAATGTCAAATGTTATCTATTGTCATTTGACATTTTAAAATGACAAATGCCCAAATAGCGGACCTTTTTTTCAACTTAAATTCAATATTAATTTCAAAATTTTGAATTTGTCTAGTTTTTAATTAATCGGATTAAGATTCTGAACATGACTCGTAAAAAAACCCAACCCGAAATTAGATTCTAAAATCATCTATTGTCATTTGACATTTCAAAATGACAGCTGCCCAAATAGCGGACTATTTCCAACTTAAATTCAATATTAAGTTAAAAATTTTGAATCCGTTTAGTTTTTCATTAATCTGATTAAGATTCTGAACATGACTCATAAAAAAACCCAACCCGAAATTAGATTCCAAATTCATGTGCATGTGCACTTTAAAATTTAAACCAAAAACAAATATTTCCGCCCCAAAACCTTGAAAAACAGTGATTTTTGACTATTATTTGACATTTCTAACATTTAAATTCTTAAAGCTTTCCTTTAATAGGATAAGAAAAAAAAACTATTCGAAAATTCGAACTTGACTTAAAAGTCGCTTCCGCTGTGTATTTAAAATTCTCGTTTAAATGAGATTGACAACTGATCCATGTACATTGACAAATTTGCATCGCCGCGCCGCCGATGCTCGAAATTCGATATTTTGAAGTAAATCCGAATTCCGAAAAACTAAATTTATAGCTACAAAGGTTTAAGTTTCGGAATATGATTGCGTCATATTTGTGCAGTTTGTTTTAAATTCATAAAATTTACCTCATGTCAAACAATCAATAAAACTGACAGATTTGTCATGATGATTTTCTGACCTTTAAATTAACACATTGTCATCGGAATTCATATTTCAACTTCAAATTACGAGTACTTCAACTGAATCGACTTCAAATTATAAATTCTCAAAAAGTCTACTATGTATTAAAGATTTACAAAAACGTTTAACTGATTCAATCATTATTAACATACATATGTAAATCTTAGAAATTAAATAAAAATACCTAACGGTTGTAAATGAGTAACATCGTCAATCTTTACCGTAACAAACTTCACACATTCCGCCCATTCGAAATCGAAATGTATGAATTCTTTTGTGTTATAAAATTAAATATGGCTTCCTGCATTTTGCCGGTTCTCATAAACAATCCATATTTTTGCTGTTTTCAATGATATCATTTGTTCTCGAAAAACGATTAATTTATTCAAAATATTCAATCATGATGTAATCATTCAAATGCGAAACTCACCGTTCTCGTCTATAAAGCGTTAATTTCAAATAATTGTTGTTTTTGCTTTTTCTATGTCTAATGATAAAATGATGCAATCATTGAAATTTAATTATAATACATACTTTGTTTTTCTGTTGAGTAATCCAGATATGAAGAGAGTGGGTCTATACGAGTATATACAACTAAAAAGTTATAACAAATCGATAAGAGTTGTGGTGCTTTGTGTACGAGATATGCGTTGCTTTTTGCGATGATCTGAACGCACTCTGGACTTGGCCAATTCAATTATCTTCTATTTTTATTATTATCCATGACTGACTGACATGCTATCATCACAAAAGTCCATCATGCTCAGTACACTTCAGATTCAGACAGTAACTTTTAATTTCTTAGGTATAATGCAATGGATTCATAAAAAAAAAATACAAAATTATTCAATTAAAGTAAGAAGACCGGAAGCTTCTTAAAATTTACACATCACTTCACTAAAACCACTTTGCAATTCAAAACTGCGTGACTTAAGATAATCTCTCTTTTTTTAAACTCGTAGCTGTCAAAATATAGAATGATATTTGTTACTAATTCCTCATGTTAAAGAGGGCGTGTCATACCTCAACCATGACGTCAATGAATGTATCTTATTGCTTCCATTTCTCACACCTAGAGGTATGAAAAAGCATTAATTGTTTAAGTTTTAAGTGTTTAGTGTCTGGAAAGTTTAAGGCTAAGTACTTACTGTGTGTGCCAGACATTTTGGGATGCATACTTTTTTGAAGCCGTTATGAAACGCAGAAATGAGAAGCCGCTGCATAGTGTATTAATGTTTTTTTGTTTTTCTTTTTGTAATTCAATCTGTTTTGCGAAAAAGATACTCTGTTGGACGTGTTGACGTTGGTTGGTAGGTTGTTTTGCTGCTTTATTTTATTTTATTTTATTTTATTTAATCTGTTTTGATTGACTGAATGATTCACACACAACACCCCATTTACACTGTGATTCTTTTTCATCACGGTTTTGATTTTATATGTGGTCAACGTCGGTCGGAAGGTTAGATTATGGTATTTTTTTTTTTCAACTTGCCTTGCAAACTCTGTAAATATAATGTTTCCTCATATTTATGATAAATTTATTTGTTTCCCCTTTTTTTATTTGTTTTTTATTTTCAAGTGGAATGAGAATCACAACAAAATCCACAGCTGATTTTTGGTTGAATTCACAAATTCAAAACAATTAAATTTCATTAAAGTTGCAGCGTGTACCGCACTACAGATGTTTGGGTTTGTTTGTTTTTTTTTTTTTCAAATGTCACACATGACGTTATGAAAAGTTATTTTGTCTGTACTCGGCTTGGATGTGGGTGCATTTTAATTAAAAATCTGCAATCATAATATTTTATTTTATTTTCAAGCTAAAAGTTTATTTATTTTGTTTGAATTTTTAGAAATGGAAATTATGCTACCAAAGTTAAAACAATTATTAAATAGTAATTTAACTACATACAATTATTTAAAATAAAACTATAATGTTATTTAAAAGTGGAAAAAGTTTGGCTTTTAGCATTTTTAACTTGAAAAATTACCCAAAATTGTTTCAATACATATTTTCTATCCAATTAATATAAACAACGACTTTTAAAATTCTACTTAAACTTATAGTTCAAATCTGATAAAGTTTCTATAATTGAGTTGAAATAGGTTTGGATCCTTCATCGTTCTTAGTTGGGAAAATAAAATTGAGTTGACATTTTGTACAAATAACCCGGGTTTAAGGGTTATTTTGTAAAGAAAATTTATTTTATACTGTTTGCATAGTTGCCTATTTCAGTAAAAATACCACGAGTTATTTAAAAGCATTTCTAGTCATCTCAATCCCAAATCAACTAGTATTTCAACATCTGGACCAAAATGTGGACATAACCTTATTTAAACGTCTATTGCATAAATAATAGTTTTATTTTTACACAAGATTAAATTGTGTAATTGGAAGAAAACTTTTAGGCGCTTGGCAAGCCATTAACATTGATAAGACAAGTTTTAAGTATATTTTTAATTGGTAAGCTGTCAAAATCTGACTTTCAATTGAGGCAACTTTTTTGTTTTTGTCATTTTCTGTGGAAACAACTGTAGGCAAAGTTCTTATTCTTCGATTATTGACGTCTTGCTATTGGCAATTCTGTGACAAAACTGAATTTTTTTAATTAATTGCGTCTTGCTTTGGTCTTCATAAGTTTGTGATCAAAAATACAGTTGATTGCACATGAAGTCACATATGTCACATAAGTGTTACCATTAGCCTTTAAAAACTATATAAACTGTCAGATATGACAGTTAAATTAGTATGTTTCTTGTGCCTTGTTCTTCATACAAATTGAAAAAAACGTCACTTGACAGTTTTTAATTTGACATTTGTTAGTCGTATTAGACATTGACTCTTCCAAAAACCAAGTTAATGGTAAAACTTATCAAATGTTCCCAATGACAAATTAATTATAAATTGATATTAAACAGACTTGTTTTGATGTCTAATTATTTTTCCTTGTCCCCACTTGATTGTCAAAGAAACGAGATAGATAATAAGGCAGACATAATGGTTGTTTTTCTAATGATAATAAAACGTCAAAATGAGTCGTCTGAAAATATTTTAATGTAAACACATGTAAAAGATACAAAATATTTAGGACAAACATTTTTAACGATTGATTAAGATTTTAAAGCTGGACAGCAAGTTACTAAGTTGAAAAATTTTATAATTTGAAAGAATTTTAGCATTTTACTAACTCTGAAAAAAAGTTAAAATTGCAAAATGGCTACTTTATATTTTAGTACCTAATTTGTCAAATCGATTAGACTTCTGAGGTCTTGATTTCTATTTCTTATTAATAGAATCGTTTTCCACATTAAGTTCTGTGTGTTACATGCATTTTTTTCACAATCTGTCATTGTTAGGTCGTGTTCAGATTCATGATTTTCATTAAAAGAGAATACGTATTTTAGTAATCATCAAAGTATTAACATTTTAGAATATGTTGCACTAAATATTTATGTATTTTTTGGACTATTATTTGTCTTAGCAAATATAATTTCATAATAACACTTGACGGGCAACCGCATTAAATTTGAAGTATTGAATGTCAGTTGTAAGTTATGGACTTATTTCCCACTGAAATGTAAGAAAATTAGATTTGAATTTGTATCCATGCGTTTTTGTGAAGAACCTTTAAATCTAAAGTTAATATTTTTATTTTTCTACGCTACTGTTTTGCCGCATTTCTTTCCTTATCTATAGTGGAAGTTTTTCAACACTAATATGCAAATACCACCCCTGCCCCACCTATCGAAGTCCCGTTAAACAACGGTAAATAGATAACATTTGTTCCAAAAACAAACATACCTACGATAAACAAAAACTTCTATCACCTTTTTCTTTCTTGTTTTTTTTTTCAAATTTGTCGCTCGCTACTATCAACGTGTTAATAAAGAAAAACTTAACCATCAAACTAAACTACCATCGCTTACGTAAAGTTGTGCCTCCATCACTTCACCTAAAAGCTAAAACTATATCTATAATAATTTTTAATGAGCAAGCATTTACATTCTCTGTCATCAATTCGTCTACGTCATCCATAAGCCATAACCATAAGGCCGTTCGTTTGATGGCACAGCAAAAATAAAAAGAAAAAATAAACTCGATTCAAGTTACCCACTCTCTTTATACAATTTGTGGTCTTTCATAATAAATGGTATTCTATATCTACTAAAAAGTATAACATTGTGTTGGTTAGGAAACTCCAACTTAAAAGACCTGTTCTATCTAAAGAATGAATCAAGCTTCAATTTCACTCCATGGCTGATGGGGTTCCCTCACTCCCGCTCCTCACATACCCTTTGGAGACTCCAGAGCTAACTTAAACATCTACAACAAAACACATATTGTATAAATACGAGTCTTGTCAACCCTCATGACCAGGGTTACCATATCTTAAATTATACTTAAATAGACCAATTTGAAGATATTGGAAGCCCAAATCTAGATCCGGAAAAGTAGCTCAATATGAAATGAACAATTTTTAAAACTTTAATCACAATTACTTTTATTAAAAGTAACTGTGTTGATATTGATACCGTGTGTATTTTTTTGAAAAGTAGCCCAAAAAGTACCCAATATGGACTCAGAATCTTTCAGAACAATCACAATTTACTTTTACTAAAAATAAACAATTCTTTAAACTTTAACAAAAACCACAACTTATTTTTATTAAAAATAACGGTGTTGATATTGATACCTTATCTTTTTTTATTTAAAGTAGCCCAAAAAGTAGGTCAATACTCGTATGAAATAAACAATTCATAAAACTTTAACCACAATCACAATTAACTTTTATTAAAAGCAACTGTGTTGATATTGATTTGATACCGTGTGTATTTTTTGAAAAGTAGCCCATAAACTACCCCAATATTGACTCAAAACTTCTCATAATCTTTTAGAACAATCACAATTTACTTTTATTAAAAATAAAAAATTCTTAAAACTTAAGTAAAAAACACAACTTATTTTTATTAAAAATACTGGTATTGATATTGATACCGTATCTATTTTTATTTAAAGTAGCCCAAAACGTAGCTCAATATAAAATAAACAATTTTTAAAACTTTCATAGCAATCACAATTTACTTTCATTAAAAATAATTGTGTTGATATTGAAACAGTGTCGATTTTTATGAAAAGAAGTCCAAAAAGTTGTTCAAAAAGTAGCCCGATATGAACTAAAGACTTCTTAAAATTTTTATCACAATCAGAAATTATGTACTTCTATTTAAAATAAAGTCGATATTAAAACCTCTACAAAAAATATATTTTATTTTCAAATTGGGCTACTTTTTCGACTCCGATTTTGGGCTGCAAATATTTCAAAAAATTGGTCTAACCAGTTCATGTTCATTATATGGCAGCTCTGCCAATGACGATATCAGTAGTATAAACTGGTAAACCGACTGAACACCCCCATCCCCACTCCTCAAGATACTTTTGTTGAGAATACTCAAAAAATCTTCGAGTATGCTGGTCTGGTGGTGGTGGTGGTGACTGTAATGTGTCGTGTGGCCGAGACGAGATACTTTACTTCTACTCTACTCAACTCTACTCTCCTGCTGGAATTGTCTTTGACTGTTTTCAGTCTTTTCGCGTTCGTAACGAATCGTTGGCGGTCAGCAGAATCGCAGCGTAGTTTCGGTTTTTAATTTCTTCTTTTTTATTATTTCTTTAATATTTTTGTTGTTTATCCATTCCTTGTGTTTGCCATTTTAAAAAGGATATCAATAGAGAAGCCATATATAAAAAGACACGACTATCTAAAAGTAAAACTCGTGTCATTGTCCTGTTTCCTGTTCTCCTGGTATCTACGTTACTTTAAAGTAAACAAATTTAAATAAAAAATGGCTGGAGGAAGAAAATACGCCCGTTCTGCAAATGGAAATGCTGTACAGCTACCCGAACGTGGACCAGGTAAAGAAAATACATAATATAAGAAAATTCTTGAAATTGAAATCTTAAGAAAGAATAAGAGATAAATTTTTGCATGCGTAAGCAAAAGATTAATCAAATAGTTTAAATCTACACGAAGACGCGATTTCGATGACAATCCAATCCAATCCAATCCTCCACGACGACGCGACGTCGATGACGATGACGGTGTTGGTAACGGTGACACGGTAAAAGAGAGATACACTTCCAACGTGTCACAAACTATTGTCAAATTAAGACAGTACTAGTTGGGTCTTGGGTGTACCGTAGGCACCTACCTTTGTATATAAAGGTTTAGTGGTTCTTTGACAATAATAGCTACGCCACGCGTACAATTTAATCGTTGCGGCGGGCGTCGTCATCGTCGATCGACTTGGGTATTCTAAACCAGGTTAACACTTAGCTTTTTTTAAGACGAGACATGCGCAGCGCAGCATAGCACAGCACATGCCAATTGGTCAAGTTAAGCCAAAGCCAATATTATCTCAATCTAATTGAAATTGATAACGTTGCAATTGTTAAGCTTGTGGTATCTTTTTGCAGCTTTGACTGCTCGTGCTGCACATAGTATGTATATGAATTTTTTGATTAGTAAGCAATAAATTATTAATTTTTATTGATGAAAGGTTATCTCAATTTTTTGAATTGAATTTTGTCATGACGACAAGATTATTTTTAGGAAGATACTTTCATTTTTCAAAAAGGAGCTGTTGCTATTTGCATTATTTTCAATCTTGAATTTCTAATCTACGAGTATTTTCTATCTATTTATTTAAACGTATGGTTTTTGAGTGATATAAAAATGTATAACCATACACGTTTCTTGATTTTTTGATAGTAATTTTTATAGACTTTATTTCATAGGTACATAGGTAGATGAAAACTAGACCTTGTTCTTAATTGATATGATTTTCTGTGTATCTTTGCAGAAAAATTAAGAAAGTGAATTTTGTAAGGCCAACTGGTTTTTAAGTTTATTTCTTGGAGTTATTTTTGATGATTTTTCTTTTTCTTTTCATTTTTTCTTGTTTTGATGTGGTGTTGTTTTAAATCAAAATTAATGAAACGTGAATGATGAAGAATCACGATTCAGATTCATACAACTTTCTATATAATATTTGAAGAAGAGAATGTATTTTTTTCTGATTTTTCTTTCTGTAATACTAATTATTTTGTAATGCAATTAAAAAACGTACGCTGGTATATTTATAGAGTTACCATATGGATAAAAATTGTGTTTCATATGGATGCACTTTTCTCAAATGGACCTTTACTTGTTTTTAACTCCCTAATAGGAAGTTATTGTAATCGGTCTGATTTCTCGAATTGAAATTTTTGACATTTTTTCGACGTTTCAAGGTCCCTAGAACCTAAGAAAAAGTTTTTTAAAAGTAGGTATTTATTTGTGTGCGGTAACCTTCTTTTTGTCGTTCATATCTCAAGAACCAGTAAAGATATCGACTTGAAATAAATTTTGTTTTTCAGAGAATAACATCGAAAAATGCAGAAAGGATTTTCAAAAAATAGAATGGGTATTCTTATACTATTTTTCAAAAAATTTTGCTTAAATTGATAAAAATTGGTGTTCAATATTTGTAAGATATTGAAATTAAACTTATTTTATCATAATGCAAAATATTTTTGCTGACTTTTGTTTAATTTTTTAGAAAAATTAGATTGACAACTTTTGTTTGATTTGTAAAAACACAAAAATCTATATAAGCAACAAAAACCTGATAAGAAATGGTTTCAATAACTTCAAATTTTTGTATCTTATACAAATTATTGTTATTAATATTCTGTTAAAGTTTTAGAAATATCGACAGACGGGCACTTATTTGAAGTTATCAGTGTGTTTCACATCCCGCCCGTTTTTTGTAAATTGTATGAAAAGTATGGAAAAATTCTGGTTATTTTTTAATATTTTATCTTCAAAATTGTTTTTTTTTTTTAATATTTAAAACAACAAACAAATGTGTAACACTTTAAATGACAACTGCTTTGACAGGTGTCAAATCCCAGTGCTACCAACTTAAAACCAAAATTGACAGTTTGTTAATAAAATGCAAAAGAACTTTTCTCCAAATTATTGGCTTTTTCTCTCAACAAACAACCAGTGCACACTGCTTTGGCAGGTGTCAAATCCCAGTGCTACCAAATTAAAACCAAAATTGACAGTTTGTTAATAAAATGCAAAAGAACTTTTCTCCAAATTATTGGCTTTTTCTCTCAACGAACAACCAACACGATAACGAAGAACTGTAATATAAAACCGTGATAAAATGTATAGTTATGTTCATAACTCGACACCACTTATCTATGAAAATTACTCGCTTACCACTCTTGGGATTTATTTTGATATGAAATGTGAAATAAGAACTGAAAGAAATGATTTCGACTTTCAATCTCAAAATTTGCAATAGTTAAGCTTGGTAAATTTCTCCTCAAGAAACACCTGTTTTCTGGTACTTTGCCCTACAAAAAATCTGAATAAAGTCAAAAAATCTCAAAAATGTTATCTTATATTTAAAGAGAATGATGGAAGATAAAATTTATTTCGGCACGTGTACAAGTTTTACACGATTTACTGTCAAATATATAGAAATAATATATAGAAATTATTTACTTTTCAGTCAAAAAATATTATTTTATCGTTTTGTTTGTCATTTATATTGGCCTTTTGTATTGAAATATTTACATAAATAATTGTTCTGTTGAGTATTTATAAATTATAAAGCCGGCGTGTATATTGTTGTCTTTGTAATGAAAATTTTAAACAATTATCATTTTTCCTTCCATCCAGTAACCAAAAACAACAGAATTTTTGAATTCAAGGTTGTTTGAATCCATTTCAACAATCATTTTCATTCATAATCTTCAAAGCGAGTTCTTATTGTTATTTTGACTTTGATCAATTTAATGTGTCATGTAAAGAAATGTTGACATTTAATGTCATTTATTTCACACTCTGCGTTCTGGGAATCGAATTTCTTTTGAACTTGATGTGAACAAATTTGTTTACTTAACAGTTGAGAGATCAAAAATTGGCCCCTGAATTTTGTCTGGCGATAACATACAAAATACCAAAAGATCATTATATCACTGGTTTATATTCATAAAAGACAAGCGGAAAATTTTAAACAATTTAGTAAAATCTTGTCATTTGAATAAGTTACTAAACTAAAAAGATGATTTTGCTAATTTCAATCTTAACATTTTACTTAAGTTAAATCACAAAATGGCTATTTTTAATTTTAGTAAATTATTTTGTACGTGATTCAAATCAGATCATAATTTATTCCCATTACAAAAACAAAGCAAAATCCTACTTGGATCTATTTTTTGAGATCCAAAATTTAATTTTTCTATTTCACACCAGCTGACTTGTAAGGTTTGGTATCACTTTCAAATACATATTTAAAAAAAAAAAAACAGTGTTTCCACATTACCATTTTTATTTATATTCAAATGAAATATTTTGTAATAAACTAACAAAAAATCTAAACGACAAATAATATAATTTGAATATGATGATTCCAGCTTTTTTATTTTCTTGATCTGATCTGGATTGGATAATTTTGATACTAAAATACGCATCTAATGTTAGAATACTAAGTCTTTTCTTTAAAAATTTATACACATAAGTTTAGTCGAAGTCGGCTAAAGAATGTGGAACATTCGTTCCATATTTAAATTTATGTCAGTAAATTTCACCTTAAAAAATGTTCAAACGATAATTGGCACCATTTGGAAATGTTAAACACCAGACAGTCAAAAATATCTGTCTAGTCTGTTTTAAAGTATACACCTAGTCTTGGTATTTCGACGTCAACAACAAAAAAAAAAAATTCAAATGTACCTATTCTTAAAAAATACAATTCCATCTCATTTTGCCTTCAAAATGTCAATTTCAACGATACTTCAAAATCGCAAAAAAGAAAGAAAGAATTTTCCAAATTCTTGGACTAAAAAAACTATTTCTTTCCTCTCTAAGGAGTACTATCTCCATCCCATTACTTTTCCGATGCATTTCCAAATGTCAGCACCCGTCTGTCTCTCAAAAAAAGACAAAAGAGTAAGGTTTACATTGCTGCAACTTGCTGTCAAGTCAATTTCACTCACTCCTTGTCTGTGTTACAACAAATTACGTAGATAGGAACTAAATATATTTTACTATGTATTTTTTTTGTTTTATATTCAACTATAGACACGTGAATTTGAAAAGCCATCGACTATATACATACGAAAAGTCTGATGCTGATCGATTAATTGATAAAATTAAATCGACCAGAATCCAATCCTCCCTCTTTCTACCCACAAACGTGACACAAACATGGCAACTCTTTGTCTATTTCGAGTTCTGCGTATTCTTAAAACTTGTATCTTTTTAAACGAGAGAACAAAAAGAAAGAAAGAAAGAAAAAGTTCCTCCGCATTCTATGCGTTTAAAGTTTAAAAAACAAAATTTAAATTGTATCTACGAGATACATTTCATTTTCTTTTAAAAAGGAATTGATAAACTCTTGTATCTTTTAGTAGGTTTGTTTTTATACCAGAATTCCTCATCTTGTGCTTTTTTTTGTTTTTTTATGTTGTTCATTTTAAAAGAAAGTTTTTCTTTATTTTTGTATCTGTATCAATGCGTATTTTATTTTGAATTTTCTGCTTTTGTCTTCTACGTATATTTTCGTATATATATTTAAGAAGAAGATACATACCATACGACCGGGATGTATCGTTGACGTTGTCATGCTGTGATTTTTTTGTTTTTTTTGTTTCTTTTCATTTCGGAGAAATAAATAAAATAGACCACGATTTAATAGAATTTCGAATATACGAACTGTCTGAACTTTAGAATTTTTTTGATTTGTTCACTAAAAAAAAACCTTAGGCTTGTTCTTTATTTGTGTATGTTGTTTTAAAAACTGTCACTGCTGAATTATATCATTTCACAAGTTAGACACTTTCTAAATATTACTAGCTATTCAACATTTTTAATCATTTGCTTACATGTAAAATACTTATTCTCTTCTATTATATTAAAAACGATGCATCTGAACACGTCTAAAAAGTGACAGATGGTGAAAAAATATAGCAACCAAACCTTAATCGGTGAAACTGGCTTATTAATATTAAATTCCATTCACAAATATTATAAATTTAGAGATTTAGTTAAAAGAAACTTTGAATCCCTTGCTAGTAAAATACTTATTTTATTTTTAAAAACCGTAAAATCTGAACACGTCTAAACAATGACGTTAACCCAATTTTTTAAATGTCAGAAACTTTAAAGGACTGAGAAGAAGAATTAGCAATTTACTAAAATGTTTAAAAAGACATTTGTTATTTTAACTTTAACTAAAATTAACAAAATCATCTTTACTAAAATGACTATCAAATTTTACTGAATCGTTTAAATTAAAATTAAACTCCATTATATTTACATTTTACTTATAATATATGTATAAAATTACAGGCGAATCTCTTGAATGTCATTTATTTAAATTAAGAATTTTAAAATTGATTTAAAAGTACAATACAAAAATTTGCTTTGTTGCAGACGTCATTGTCATTCGCGTAACGAAAAAAAAGAATTCTGTGTTTTGTTTAAGGAAACAAAAATGTCTACTTGTTAAAAAAGACTCTAAACAAATTGATAGAGAATAAAAAACAAATAGCATTTCAAAAATGTACTCGTACTAGGTCAGTTTATATTTCTTACTTCTCATACATTTCAGTATTCAAAGGAATGTAAACAATCATACCTTGATGTGATAAACGGACCTATCGCACAATGCAAATAAAATTAAAAGAAATATAAAGCTTATTTTATATAAAGACAAATATGTTAATATTTAATTCTCCTGATCCGCTAAAGAAGCAGAGCCTGAGCACGCTCGAGTACGCTCTGATCAAACTCTGATTTATTTATGAAACACACTGAAGAACTGAACTGTCAAAAGTTTTAAAATTTGCTATCTGTCACTTTCATAACACACGAAACAAACGTGAAGTCAGCCACGCTCAGCTTTTTACTCCATTAGCTCGGTCATTTTATTTAAAGCTCATACAGCCCGCTCTAGCTATGTAGCTCTGATTGAAAAAAAGAAAAAAAAAACAAACAAAGCGTTCTAAGCTTAAAAAGCTGCAGCGCTTATTTCAGCTACAGAACTTTGGCCCATCGGTGCAGCTCAATCAGCCCCAACTTGTCGTTGATAACCACCACCTCCATGAAGATTTAAAGTTGCAGCCTGTTGAAGGATAGGTGGAATATGTGTTAATCTTATTCCTTATTATACACAAACTTTTCTTTGTTCAATCGAACATTTTTCAAGAATCTGAAATAAACAATTTATACGTACATACATATGTAAATTATGTT
Organism: Eupeodes latifasciatus; assembly: GCA_920104205.1. Classification (NCBI taxonomy): domain Eukaryota; kingdom Metazoa; phylum Arthropoda; class Insecta; order Diptera; family Syrphidae; genus Eupeodes; species Eupeodes latifasciatus. The sequence goes on along the minus strand of OV049925.1, from coordinate 140,718,696 downwards.
GTAAATAACTTATTTATAAATATTCATAGAAAGTTTCATAGTTACATTGGGTTAGGAAGTTCCAAAATATTTGCTTTATTCCTTAAGTTAGTTCTCAGCAATTGAACTTTTTTGTAGTCATTTCTCGTTCTGATAGAAAATATGCATTGAAGTATACATTGCTGTTCACTTATTTTTATTTTAACTTTGATATCTTTTCACTTTTTTCACTAAATTTAAAATTTATAGTGGAGCTGAAGTTCACACAAATTATCTTTCTCACAAAAAATTAATCAAAATATATGAAAGTGACACCTAAATAGCTGTTACTAACAAACCATAGCAAAAAAGTGATAGTCAATTTGATAATCACCTTACGTGGAGCAAAATCATCCATTTTGATGGTCAACAATCAACAATAACCTTACGCGATTCCACCCCAGATGTTTGTTTGATAGCTCAGTTCCCTATTCTGAGCTTAAAAAGAAAAACGCTTTTAGTCTACTTAGAAAATTTGCAGAAATATAAACTTACCAATTTTAAAAAGATAATTTAGCTAATTTTAAACAATTTTAACATATTACTATCTCTTAACATTTTGCTAAAGTCAAATCAAAGAATGGCTACTTTAACTTTTAGCAATTTGCTAAATCCATATCTGTCATCTGCATCTGTTAAATAAAACGTTCGTTTAAGTTTAATTTCTTTGTTTATTTTTATGAACTGTCACTTCTTTTTAGACATGTTCGCATGCCAATTTTTAAATAAGAAGGAATTACTAATTTACTAGTTAGCAAAACGAAAAGAAATGCTTATAACTTAAAAGTCGCTGGTAAGTTGCTTAAAATTAAGGAAATTGCTACTTAGTTAAATGTTGAGCCCTTAACAATAGGTTGTTTAAAATTTTAGTTCTAAACATTATATGTTAGGTTTTTTTTTTTTAAGGACTGCAATAAATATGTTTTAAATTTTAAACTGTTGTATATTAATTCTCTTAAGTCGAAACTTAATTCTTTAGTTTATGTTTTCAAAATGTTATTCCTAAGTGTTTGAACTAAAAATTCTAGTTGATTCTTTTGTTTAGAAGTCAATGATTGGTAGCCTAATGGTTTACCTGAAAAGTTATAGTCAATTTAGTAGAATTACAATTTTGTTTTTATTTTTAACAAAGCCTATTGTTGAAAATTGCAATTTTAATTATTTTCATTCCAAACCAAGAACCAAGAAGTTTACCCCCACAAAATACAAAAAGAAATATTTTCTTACCCACGCCAATTAAATTAAACAATTCATTTATTTTTATTTTCTTCGCCTGAACGAAAAAATCCTACTATTAGTCAGGAAAAATATGTAAATATTGAGACTCTTTTCTCTCTCCAATTCGGCAAAAGTAAATTGTCAAAATTTAGTTAGCTATATATTTATTTTGTTTCCATCCGATAGAATGCCGAAAAGATGCTCTGTCCGAAAAATCATACAGACCCCCATCTACAGATTCATCTAGTCTCGCTAGTGCATCGAGAGTTTTCATCAACGTGACTATGTCAAACCGTACAGAGTGTGACATAAAGTGAAAAGTTTTTCTTAGACTTGATTTCGAAACCTACGCATAAACTCTTTTTATACATACAAATTTATAAATATATATATTTAATTTGTATATATTTTGTATAGAAGTTGTACAAAAGCATTTAATCTAGTTTCTGGCACAAAGTTTTAGTTTATATCCGGGCGTTTTTATCCTTTAAACGAGTGCATTTTTGAGTTTTCTCTTTATTTTCAAAAAGTTCGAATACACAAAATGACAAAAAGTAATATAATTGATTTCTTTATAAACTTGTATTTATTTTATATTTAAAAATACTTATTACCGGCACAAAGAGTTTTATTCCTTACGCTTTGTGGATGGATGGCTAAGAGTGTTTCTATTGCGTAATAACACAATTCACTCAAAATCCCAAGAAATAGAATGAATATTTCCAAGCTAAAAAAAGCCATTTTCAATAAATAGAACTTTTCCTGGTGCTAATACAATGATTTATTGTGAAGAAAACCTTAAAGAGATATTATTCTTTTTTTAAATACTTGAATAGCAACACTTTTTAAAACCTGGACAAAGCATTTTTGAACAAGTTAAAACGCATATTTATTTGACTTGTCATT